>WOXC01006141.1:465000-705884 GCA_011680675.1 Gymnobelideus leadbeateri
ACTGCCCGCTGGGTGACTTGGGAGAAGCCTCTGTCACTTACCAGCTCCCCAGTGCCCGATGGCTCCCAATGCCCATAGGAATGCTGTGTATAGCTCAGATGGGGCCAGGGAGCTCTAGTGCCCTTCTAAGGGAGCCATGGGCAGGAGCAGGTGCACGAGCTGCCCCCCTTCCCCCAGCCCTTGTCTGCCAGGATCTCTGTCTCCCTCCTCAAAGGGAAGAGATCCTGAAAGGCTCCCTGGGCAGCCTCAGACACATCCGGGAACCAAACCCTGGGGCCTCCCTCCCTCCCTTCCATCAGCAGCTGACCTTGAGAAAAGCTCAGCCAACAACACAGGGGCAGGGAGACAGAGAGGAAGAGAGGGGGCCAGGGCTGCTGCTGGGTGAGCTGGCTCTGGTGTCAGGCCCCTCCTCCCCAAGAGCCACCCAGTGGCTCTTCTGCAACCATCCCTAGCAGGGCATGAGCAGAGGCAGGGTCAGCCCTGAGCACCCACTGGGATGCCAGCACTGTGTGGTGGGAAGCGTGCAGAATCTGAAGTCCAGCAGCTAAGGTTCAGTGTCCCCGTTAGTCATTCCACCTCCTGGGCCTCGGTTTCTTGCTCTGCATCTTGGGTCCTGCTGTCCTGCAGGCAGATAGGCGATCCCAAGGATAGAGTCCCAGGCCCAGAATCAGGAAGACCTGAACCCAGGTTCTTCCTCAGACCCTTACTGGCTGTGTGACCTGGGGCAAGTCATGGCACTGCTGTCTGCCCCAGTTTCCTCACCTGTAGAATGAGGCTCATACTAGCTCTTACTTCCCAGGGTTTAACCTCTCAGGCAGGAAAGGAAAATGGGGATGTCGGATGCCACCTGTCCCTGGCAGTGCTCAGCCTGGCACACAAGGCCAGGAATGCAGGGGCAGCAGAATAAACAAGATAAAACCATCCTGACGGGCAGCAGGAGTGAGGCGGGCATTCACTGGGCACAGCACGAAGCTCTTAAGTAACGGGATGCCAGCAGTGGGGGGCCGGAGGTCCAGCGAGTCCGGCCCCCTCAGTTTGCAGATGAGGGAACTGAGGCAGACAGATCAAGGGACTTGCCCAAGGTGGTGTCAGTGGTAAGACTTGAGGCCAGGTCCTCAGAATCCAGATCCAGTGCTCTTTCCCCTGCACACTGCATCAGAGAAGCCCAGGCTCTTTGGCATTGGAAGCAACCTCGGGGCATCTAGTCCAGCCCCAGATCCTCCCTCATCGCTGAGCCCGGCCCCTGCAGGAGGCCTTTCCCAGGCACCCTCAGTGCTAGAGCCTCTACAGTTACCTGCCGTGCGTGTGTGTGTGTGTGTGTGTGTGTGTGTGACAGAGAGACAGACAGAGAGAGAGAGAGAGAGACAAGAGAGAGAGATCTGGTATGCATCCCCACCCTCACCCCCATCAGACTGAGCTCTGTGAGGGCAGGATCTGTGCTCTTGCCTTTCTTTGTTTCTTTGCTTAGCATGTGGCCTGGTACACAGTAGCCAGTTGATAAATGCTTTTGGCTTGACCGTCACTCGAGACCTTCAGCTGTCCTGAGGCAGCCCGTTCTGCTTGCTCCCTCTGCGTCTTGGGAAATTTTCCTGACCACCAGCAGAACCCCCTCACCCTCAATATCTTACTGTTCTCTATGTGGCCAAATGCGTCTTAATGATGGTTCTGGTCCAGAGCTGTGACTTCATCAGTGTGTGTTGGATTCCCTGTGTGGAGACTCCCCTCACTGACTTGGATTGGCAGCTCATCTAATTCCTTGTCTTGATGGGATGCCAGGGGCATGTACAGGTGAAGTGCCTTACCTGTGGATTATAGGTTGACAGCTGGAAGGACCCTCAGAGGTCATTTTACAGATGAGGAAACTGAGGCTTGGAGAGATTGTGGAAAGGATCTTTGAGGTCACATTATCACTTGCATCATATGTATCTCCCTTATTTTATAAATGAGGAAATGGGTAGAGACAGATGGACAGACAGGCAGATGCCATGTGGTACAGGAGAAGCTGTAAGGCAGTTGAGGAGTCTGTCAGAGCTGAGTTCAGATCCTGCCCCAGACAACTGGGGGTGGCGTGGAGTTGGGCCCTGGTATCCAAGAGCCTTTTAGGCTCCCAGCACCAGCATCCTGGAAGCTGTTCTCTGCTGGAGCCCTTGGCTGTGTTTGAGGAGTCTGCGCCTTGCACCAAGTATAACCGGGGGATCTGAGCAAAGCTGTATGCTCGGCTTGGGGAGAGGACATGGGGGCCATAGTCTGGGGGGGACAGCAGGACCTATGGTGTTAGCAGCCAGACTTCCCCTGGCCTGGCAGGCTCAGGATCAGACCCCAGAGAGCTCCCCACTTTCAGGCTTTGCTCCCTAGCTGGCTCAGGCTTGGAATCCGGATACCCCCAACCCGGATCCGTGGGAGGCGTGGCCTCATTGTCTGTGGGCTGGTGGTCTGAGGCCCTTCCTGCCCGGTCCCAGTGTGGGGCTGCCACTCCTTGGCTTCAGGTGCGGCAGAGAAATCAATTGGATTTTTCAAAATTAAACTTTTCTCCTTAGAAATGAGAAGGGTAATGAATTGAAGTCTGAGTTTAGAGTCTGGAAGACCTCAGCCCCAGACAGGTTCACCCCAGCTATGTGACGACCTTGAGAAAAATCCCCTCCTTTCCTCCCTCCCTGCCTCAGTTTCCTTGTCTGTAAAGTATAGGGGTTCGATGGTGAGGCCTCTGAGGCCCTCCCAGCTCTAAATTTGTGATCCAGGGATCCTAAGGGGGATGGGGTGGGGGCACTTCAAGTACCAGGAGCACTTTGCTGAGGGAAGGAAATCTGCTGTTGTCAGAGGATTCATGGGGAGCGTCTGGGGTGGGGTGAGAGGGAGGAGTGAGCACCAGGCTGGGCTTGCCTCCCTTCCCCCCAGGGCATTCCCGGAGAAGCTGCAGAGATGCTCACTGCCAGCTCCCCCTTGCCCTTCTGGCCACTGGGCCAGCCCCTCCAGCCTCCCTGCAAGGACCTGGGCTTGCTACAACTCTGTACAGAGAGGTCCGTGGTCCTGATGGCCTCCGAGGTCTGTGATTCCTCTGGGCGTCTGGGACCCTGGCAAGAAACGCTGCTGTTCTCAATGTGCTTAGTTTCTGTCTGCCCCTGCCTCAGCCCCAACACCCACCTGAAGCCAGGCGGCAGCCAAAGAGTTAAAAGCAGACAGGCTGGCGGACAGAAGCAGGAGGAGGAAAAATCAATGTGGCCTGGTCTGCTCAGACGCCTATCCAAAGTTCAGGGTATGGTGGTGTGTGCTTGGCTTTCACCCCCCACCCTCACCGCTTCTGGGGCGCACATGGGGCAGGATCAGCTAGGGAGTGTGGAAGGGGACAGGGGCTTGGGCCGATGGAGACACTCCTGAACTCTTCTGTGGAAAGAATCAGGAGGAGGATTGCAGGGGAGCAGGAGGGTGGAGGCCGTAGCGTCCTTGCAGTCATTAAGGAACTGTGTTTGGATGAGCCATTGGAGGAGCCCTCCTGAAACCCCCCTGGGTGGTGGAGGTCATGCCTGGGGTGTGAGATGACCCCCTCCCCATGGGCAGGCTTTGCGTGGACAAGCCTCTGGCACTACGACCTCCTGTGCTCCTTTTGAAGAGCCCAAGGCTGGGAATTTTCAGAGCATCTGGCTTCTAGGCCAGTGTTAGGATACGTCCTTTATGCGGGCCTCAGTTTCCTCCTTTGTGAAGTCCTTCCTCCTGGGCTGCCCAGCCCCCTCCCAGCTGTGGGGGGACTCTCTCCCTCCCAAACGACTTTGTCTGTGTCTGCATTTGTGGGTCTTTGTTGGCTTTCTCCTTAGAATGTGAGCCCTTGGCTGCCTGGAATGAGGTGATTGCTTTGTTATCGCCCCAGTGCCCAGTACCTAGAAGGCACTGTATAGAGAAGGGGGCTGAATGAAACCTTCCCTAAGCTCCTTTTTGGCTCTTAAGTCAGGATCTGGGATCCTGCCGGCCTCACCAGCTCCCTGCTGGTCTCCACTTTTGTTGAATAGGTGATCTGTTTTGCCGTTGACACAACTTTCTGTAGTCTTCAGCCTCAGTTTTCTCACCTGTAAAATGGGATCATGGATTTTAGACCCCCCCAGAAGGAAACTTATAGACCATTCTCTCCAACCCCTTCATGTTACAGAGGGGGATCTAATGCTCCTCAGGCTGTGACTTGTCCAAGGTCACAAGTGAGAGCCAGGATTCAGATCCAGGTCCAGACACAGAAACAAAAATAAAATACTTTGCAAATCTCAGAGTCCTTTGTGCATGGAATTTGCCGTGATGGTGATGATGAGGATTAGCTTCCTTCATCTGGAGAGGGTGGGGGCTCTTCACGGAGAGATCTGGAAAAGGAGCCAAGGGCTGGGGGGGTTTCTTCTCCGTGGTGCTGAGGAAGGAAATGTTTCCTCCAAGTCAGGAGTGGTAGGGGCCTGGAAAATCTGTCTTTGTGGGAACCCTTGCCACCTCTGCCTCTGCTGCCCCTGCCGCTGACAGAGGAAGAGGGAGGGAGGAGGAAGGTGAAGGCCAAGTTGGCCCGCCCCTTGTCAACCTGGGCCCGTGCCACACTCCGGCTGTAAGCACTATCTAGAGGTCACATTCAGATGAGATGAGCCGAGGGTCACCCAGAGGAAGAGATCAGAGCTCTTACTGGAGCCCTGTTCTCCCTAAGGCAGCCAGGCCCCGGCCCCAGCTGGCAGAGCAGACCAGAGCTCTCTCCGCAGTCTGCCCCATCTGCCTGGTATTTCTTCCCCATAACAGGGTTCTGTTGTTGCTGTTTCTGCTGCTGCCTTTTGGGGGGACTGGGGAAGGCGCCTGCAGACCGGGTTGGGGGGAGGCGAGCTCCATCCACTGCTAGCCGAGGGGGAAGTTTCCTTCCCCTGCCCCAGCCCAGGAGGGAGGTCTTTCTCTGGGCTCTGCGGGCTGGGAGAAGCCGCAGCCTGCACCACGGCAGCCCTGCGCCCCTGTCAGAAGTGACAGGCCAGGCGAGGAGCACCAGGGGGCCTGGGAGACGCAAGGACGCGCTTGCCGTGACCCTGTCACAAGCTCCAGGCCACCGGCTGGCCGCCTCTCCCCCTCACCCCGCCTTGGCAGTTCTTGGGAGGTGGGAGGGCAGAGCTGAAAGGAGCCAGGAGCTGGGCTGCCTTGCCTCCTCCCTCCTCCCTCCTCCTCCCCTTCTCCAACCCCTCCTTCCTTTGGCGGCTCCAAGAGAAGGCAAACAGGAGGAGCGGAGAGGATGTGAGAGCAGTGAAGTCCGAGCCCCATCTCAGACAGACGCTGCTGCTGCCGCCGCCGCCCGCCACATCCCAGCGGCTCCTGTGATCGCGTCTCTAGCTCCCCTTGCTCCCGCCTCCCGCATGTTTCGGGAAAACTTAGCGGAAGGGGAATCGCGGATAAGAGAATGTGAGTATCCTCTCAGCGGGGGGTGGGGGGGCAGGCTAGGCTTGTTTGGGAATGAGTGGCAGGTATCCGAGCAGGGACATCTGAAGTGCATCCGTAGAGGGGTTCCCCCCGCCCCAGCCCCGGGCCAGGCTGGGCAAACTGTTGCCAGGGAAGGGACCGGGGGTCTCGAGGGTGGTGTGGCGGCAGGGGCTCTGCCAGAGAGCCGCCGGTGCCCTGGCTGGTGATGCTGTTGACAAACAGCCCCCCCCATTACTGCTGACAAGGACAGGAACAGGGACTGGGGGTGGGCAGATTGCCCACTGATTACAGTGGGTGGGAAGCAGGTGTGTCGGGAGATTGCTGTCTGTTTTGGGGAGGCAGGGAGGAGAGTGTGATGGTTCTGGGCAGCCTGAGCCCTCCCTTTCCTGGCTGTACAAACTGGATCTCCCCTGTAAGGGGGAGGGCCATCTGTGCTTGGGAAACAAGGCAGCCCTGTTGTGGGGAGTCAGAAAGATAGGCACCTGGTTCTGCCGCCACCTCTGCCGGGGTGCAGGGAGGCCGGTGGAACTTGGGCCCTGTGCCCTCTGCTTTGGGAGCACTGGCTCTTTTCCTGGTGCCAGCAGTCCCCAGGGGGTGGCCATTGACCTTGGGCCAGGCTTTATTGTTTAGAAGGCAGCAGGATGGAGGGCTGGCTCGGGACAAAATGGACAGGGCCACCTCTGTGGAGGGACGTCAGAGTCACCCTCTAACGAGATAGCCCCGTCTCTGGAAGCCTCTTTGTGCTGCCCCAGGGTGTCCCAAGGACCCGATACAGAATGAACCTCGGGTCAGCCAGACCCAGTCTGGGGACCTCTGGATCCATCCAGGGACATGGCTGCCACGTCTTGAGAGACCCTTCCAGCCAACCCCTTCCCTAGTTTTTCCAATTGGAGGAATTGATGCCCAGAGAGGTTAAGCTTTTTGGCCAGGCTCACACAGCTTGTTAATGGCACTCACACTCAGATGTCCTAACTGCCACTTGGGCATTTGGTCCGAGAGGGGCAGCTGACCCGCCTCCCCCACCCCAATGGGAAACCTCAGCTGTTGCCCTGTGGAGTGAATTAAGGTCCTGCCTGCCTCCCCAGCCTAACACTCAGCAGCCTGCTTATTTATTTAATTTGGAAATGTCAATACACCTTGTGGTGCAGCCTGTCCTACCGTCCCCCATGGGGCTGGGCTAGGACCTGACACCCGCCTGCCCACCCACCAGCTGCCCCGCCCTGGGCTCAGGGCCTCCCGCCCGCCATGTTTGTCCTGACTTCTTTTGGCTCAGGGTTTGAAGAGGGAATGTTCCCAGCTAGACATCCTCCTGGCGAAATAGCAGCTAAGGCTTGGGCTTAGGCGGGAAAGGTCGAGGGCCACCCCACCCCCCCAGGCCTGTCCTTGGGACACCTCAGAGGAGCCTTCCTTCTCCCTCGTTCAGGGCCTGGCCACGTGGCTCTGGAGCTCCTCCTGGTCTGGTTGGGTGGGCTCGGGATACCATCCGCACCAAGAACTCCACAGCCGTCACCATGCTGAGCCTCACCTGGCAGAGGGGGCAGTGCTCTGGGGGCTGGCCGCTGCCCCCTACACACATGCATTCTCTACCTCTGCCAGTCCATTGCTGTTCTGTGTGGATGTGTCTCCTCTCTCTTCTCTCTCTTTTCTTTCCCTCTTTCTCACTTCTGTTTCTCTATCTCTCTCTCTTTGTCTGTCTGTCTCTCTCTGTCTCTCTCCTCCCCTCCCCCCCCAACATGGATATGGCTTTGCTCCAGGAAATCCTTTAGCCGATTCACCCTCAAACCAAGCTGGCTGGGAGATTGTTTTGTGTATTTATATAAGGTCTAATTCAGGGCTTTCCAACCCTATGGGGATAGAAAGGTTAAGGGACCTTGCCCTGTCCCCCTCCTCTCTGGCTACTCAGAAGTGGCCTGGCAGCTCTGGCTTGGACTTGAGGCTTGGGATATCCAAGGTCAGGCTGCCTGGGAGCAGAAAGATATAAATATACACGTCTGCTGTATATGTGTGTGTGTGTGTGTGTGTGTGTGTGTGTATGTGTGTGTGTTGGGCAGATGGGCTGAGGTCTGGAAAAAAGCCTTCCTGGTCAGCCTGGGCTTTGTCCTCAAGGAGAGAGGGGAAGGCTTGAACCCAGGGTTTTGATCCAGACCCAGAAAGCAGGCCCCTTGGGGGACCCTTCAGGCCGGGTGCATAGAGGACAAGTTGTTGACATTGCTGTTCAAGGGGATGTGGGTTTGACTGGAGAGCCGGCGTGTGTGGCCAGTGTGCCCAGGATGGTGGGCGGGCCTCCTAGCTTTCCTGCCGTGTGGATGCTGCATCAGAGATTTCGAGGGCACACCTGCCGAGAGGGCGGGCTCCTCCTGTGACCCCTGGGTGTCCTCTTCCCCTCCTCTGGCAGGGAGGCTTGCAAAGCCTTCCCTCCACAATTCCACTCCTGCAGAGAGGTGGCTCAGCATGGGGACGGGGATGTGGCCTGGGATTGGGGAAGAGCTGGGCAACTTTCAGAAACTGTGAGTGAGCAGAGATGCTGGTCTTCCTTGATGGAAAGAGCATCCACACTGGGACTCCCTCAGGCGTTTTAAATGCCCGGTATGCCAGGAGTTGTTCTGGGTGCTGAGGATGGAAAGACAAAAAGCAGAAGTAATTCCTGCCCTCAAGGAGCTTACATTCTATCAGCAGCCCCCAGTTAACAACCCTCTGCCCTCACCAAGGAGCCCAGCATACAGACTCTCCTGTTTGCCAGGAAAGCCTTCTTTGAGGCTTACTACAAGAAACCTTTTCTGATTTGGTGCTGTGGAAGCAGCCCTGGCCCCAGACGTCTTGGGTTCAGATCCTGCCCCTGAGGTGGGCTGCCTGGCTGACCCCCCCGTGGGCCTCAGTTTCCTTACCTATAAAAGGAGATTGAGCGTGATGACCACTGTGGCCCTCCCACCTTACCAGAGCTCTGATCTGCACGCCGTGTCTCCTGTCCTACCAGTCCAAGTGCGTGGGGCCGTTGTGGGCGGAGAGACTCTGGACACTCCCAGAAAGGGCCCAGGAGTCCAAGGGATATGGAGGGAGGAGGGGTGGAGGAGGAAGGGGCAGGCAGTCTGCCCTTTGGGCCTGGAGCTCTTCCCAGATCCTTCAGGCACTGACCCCTTGTGGTCCTTGAAAAGTTTGGGGTTCATTTGTCTAATATGGAAGCTGTGGTCACATGGGCCGGGAGGGTAGGTGTGTGCAGGCTGTTTGTGAGGGAGGTCCTGGCCTGGCCCAGCCCAGCCCAACCCTGTTCCGCTCACCCCCTTCCCAGGCCTGGTGGGGAACTGAAAACAAGGCCATGTCACACGGCCCCTTTCTGCAGCTGGGAATGTTGTGTCCAGGTCAGGGCAGCTGGCTTCCCACTGCCCCAGGGCCTGTGTGAGGCTAGCCAGGACAGCCAGGAATTGGGAGGGGCCTAGAGGAGGGCCCAGGGGTCAGCATCTGAAGCTTCTTCAGGGTTCTAGAGAGAGATGCTTTAGTGCTGAGGGAGATTGAGGAAGAGACAGGCTCTGGAGGCAGACTCGGGGCCTTAGCCCCTTTCTCCTTCTCTCAGGGCTCTGAATCTGCAGTCAGACCAGGCTCAGCCTGGGCTTGGGGGCAAGTCCCTTCATCTCTGAGCCACAGTCCCTTCTCCATATGGTGAGGAGGGTAGACTTAGAGCTCCCTGGTCTGTTCTAGCCTAAAGTCTACAATCCTTAATTATAAGATCAGTAACTCTGGTATTTGGGAATCCCTCCAACTCTCCTCCTCTGTACAGTGGGGGAGTTGAGCTGGGTGACCTTCCCAGTCTGTGGTCCTGAATGACTTCACCTTCCTGGGCCTCAGTTTCCACATCTGCAGTAAGGGAGTTGGACTAAGGGACCTTTTGATCCCTACCTGTATGATATTGGGTAGGTCACATTCCTTCCCTGTTTCCTGATTTGCTGAGCAACACAATCCTCTAAGTGATGAAAGGAAGCTCCCGAGCCTCACCTTTTACCTTTCCTCCCTGGCCGCAGGTCTCCTGGAACATGGGCGGAACTGGTCAGCCATTGCCAGGATGGTGGGGTCCAAGACCGTGTCCCAGTGTAAAAACTTCTACTTCAACTACAAGAAGAGACAGAATTTGGATGAAATCCTTCAGCAGCACAAGCTAAAAATGGTGAGTCCTTGACCCCTGTCCCTGCCCCCCGCCCCCCGTCCCTGCAGAGGAGTCCCAGGCAGGGCGCCGGGGTCTAGGATAAGGGACTGAACTCGGTGCAGAATCTCAGGGCTTGCAGGCTCTCCAGATGTGATCCAGTCTAGCACATGCCCCTCTCGGGTCTTTTATTCAGCCCATAAGCATTTGGTGAGATCCCACTATGTTCCAGGCACTTGTTCAGTGCCAGGGAAAATGAGGAAAGGCCAGGGCAGCTGTGACCCTCATGGAGCCCCTCTTTTGGTGAGATGCTAGAAACAAGAGGTGCCTTGGTGTTGACGCAGAGAGAGTGGGCCGGGCTGGGGGTCATCCAGCCTCGTGATCCTGGGCCAGTCACTTCTCTGCTTGCCTCAGTTCCCTCCATTGTAAAGTGGAGACAATAGCATAGAGAAAAGCCTACCAGGGTTAATGTGAGGATCCGAAGAAGTCATATTTGTAAAGTGCCTGGTATGCAGTAGGCACATAATAAATGCTTGTTCCCTTCTCCTGCAGTTTCCATCTGTGATGGAAAGAGTGATAGGCGTGGCTTAAACCTTGGCTGTGCCACTGCCTTTGGACCCACCTGGCCAGTGTGGCTGGGGCCTTGGCACAGGTCAGAGAGTCACGGGTTCTTAGCTTTTCTTGTGTCTTGGACCCCCCTGGCGGCCAGCAAGCACACAGCAGCACAAAGGAAGCCAAGTCTGTTGGGACACAGGGGCCTGAATTTGTTAAGTTTATGGAATCTGGGTTAAGAACCCCCCAGCCTGGGTGATCTTGGAGGTGACTTCCAGCCCATCAGTAAACATTTACTAAGCGCCTTCTGTTAAGAGCCAGGTACACTGCTAAGTGCTGAGGGAAAAAGGCCAATCTGTGACCTCAGGGATCTTACAGTCTAATAGGGGAGAGAATATGCGAACACATCTATACAGAATAAGTCATGTGTGAGATCCCTGGGAATAAGGAACCAAGGGGAAGATACTCGTCTTCCAGCTCTCAGTCTGGGCTCTCCCTTTGTACCTGGCATTGTACTCAGCCCTGGGCTTCCAGAGCCATAAGTGCGTGCCCACAGGGAGCTGGTTGTCTGGTGGGAGAGAGCGTGTGTGCAACTAAGTCCATCCAAGACCTACACAGAGAGGAAGGACGTAGACAACAAAGGCAGTTCCTGCCCTCGGGGTGCTTGCCTTCTTGGCACCACATAAATAGACCCTTCTGTCCAACAGACAAGTTTCTCCTTGGTGATTTGGGGATTCCTGAATGGTGCCGGGTGGGAGCTAGGGATTGTAAGAGCATTCTAGGCGTGGGGGGAGAGAAGGACCAGATATTGTGATCTCTCCCCTCCCCATGCTTGCCGTGCTCTCCAGACTCCTTTCTTCCTCCTTCCCCCTACCCGGTGGCACCCATGGCCACTGTCGAATCTGAGTCAGCTCTCCCAGGGCCGAGGCTCAGGTCACATATCTGTATATGGAGCTGGAGGAGGTCCCTCTGGTGAACTGTGAAAGGAAGCCTACTGGGGCAGGCAGCCGAGGCTGACTCCTTCTCTAGGTTGGGGCAGCCAAAAGGAGAGGAGGGTTTTGGTGAGACACTAGTGTGGGCTCTGCTGTCAGCCCCCAGAGAATTGGGAAGGTGGAGCTGAGGAGGTGCAGAGGGTGGGGGGCTCTTCTCGTTCTCCTGGCTGTCCTGGTGTCTGGCTCTGGAGCTGTAAGGGTCCTCTGACTCCACCGAGTTCTGTGCCTGGCTCTGTGCATTTGGGGGAATGGGGAATGGCATTTTCACTCCCATCTAACTGAAATGGAGTGCTTCCTTCCTTCCAGTATTTAAAAACACAACTCTGAGAAGGGGTCCCTAGTGATACACAAGAGGTGAAGGAACCCTGGGCTGCTCTGGCCTTGCCATTTTATGGATGAGGAGATTAAGGCTCAAAAGGGACCAGTGACTGACCCAGGTTCAGATGTGGAGAAGGTGGCACTGTTGGAATTCGAGCCTATGTCTTCTGATGTCAGAATCAGTGTTGTGTCTGGTAGCAATACAGTGGTTTTATCTCTAGAACTCCTTGGGATTTTAAGTACATGGCTCCTGTTTTCCCCAATTTAGTGAAGCTTAACAAAAGTCTAAATTAAATGCTGTGGTGGAAACACAAAAGTGGGCTTGGGAGAGAGCTTGGCTCCACTAGCCAGGGATCTTTCCAGGTCGGGATGCCTGGTTTTGACCTTCAACTCCCCGTCCTGTCAGGGCCCAGAGAGGGCAGCTGGGGTGCCTGGTGACACACAGCAAGGGGCAGGGGGTTGGTCAGAGGGTGAGGCCGCTCGGATTCCAGCCGGCCTCCAGGTTTGCCAGCCTGGTCCCCCTCGAGCCATCAGGTGCTTGGGGGAAGGAGGAGGAGGTGAAGAAAGAACCACTGACTCACACAGGAATTTCATCTTGTCAGCCTGAAGGAATGAAAAGCTCGAGCTGCCCTTTCCCTCCAGGCCAGGCTGAACTGCCCCCCTCCCCCGGCCCCTTCTCTGCTGTGCTCTAGAAAGCCTGGGCTTGCAACCCCGGGGTAGTCGAGGCTGTGGGAGGGGGCAGCCTGAGACTCCTGCCCCGGCCCTCTGGCTGTGGGAGGGCCTTTGGGGCCGATGGGCTGGTTTTGTACTGAAATGCTGATGGTGCTTCCAGAATGGGGCCCAGCACACAGTAGGAGCTTTGTAAATGTGGGCTGATTGATTACCCTTGTCTTGTGGTTCTTGGGTTGTAGAAATGATTCATAGACAGGTTTCTCCCTCCCAACAGGCCTTTATGGGGTAGGTTGGTGTTAGAAAGAGATCTCAGTCATTTGCTAATTCAGTCCCTTCTGAGCACCTCACCCCATTTCACAGATGAGGACACTGAGGTAGAGAAGTGCCCAGGTTCACATGGGTGGTCACCCCACCCACCCTGTGTCTTTGGAATGACTCTGGAGCCACCTTCTTACCGTTCCTCTGAATTTCTCCATTTGGTCCATACTTAAGAATTCAGTGGTACTCCCAGTAAGGAGACGCCTTCCACCATGTAGATAGCTTGCCCCTGCTCCTCAAGAAAATCGAGAGGCTAAGTGACTGGCCCAGGGTCACTCTGCTGGTCTGTGTCACAGGCAGGACCTGAACCCAGGTCCTCCTGACTGCAGAAGCTAGTGCTGTAGCCACACTACCATCCTTTTTCCATATTGTCTTCTCATTACATATTCAAAAGGTCAGTGATTTCACCATCAGAACGCTTATTCCCCCTCTGCCTCTTTCCCTCTCCTTCCCTCCTGTCTCCCTCTCTCCCTCCCCCTCCCCCTCTCTCACTCTTTCTCCCTCCCTTCCCCCGCAGTCCCTTCCTCTACCTTTCTATCTCTCTGTCTTGGTCTCCTTCCCCCTCTCCCTTTCCCTAGGCCATGCCATCTACTACTTGGCAGACTTTGAAAACAGTTGGTGGGGCCATCAGATGTCATCGCCCTGTGGCCTGGCTTTCTGGTGATAGGCCCGTCCCAGTTCAGCTGGGTTGCCCTTTGAACACATAGCCCCATTGCCAGGCTCATACTTGCTCTGCTAGAACCTGCCAGGGTGTGGGCTCCTGGCAAGGCCTCAGATAGCCCGGGGCTATCTCTGTGCCACAGTGAGGCTCCCAAGGAGACTGTTGTGTCGTATTTGTAGCCCCACTAATAATAGCTCATGCTGACAGGCTCTGCCTGGGGTTCTGACCGGCTCAGGTACCGCCAGACTGTGCCCGAGGTGTATGTGTGTAGCTCCATGTGGTGGGGATGGGCATGGGGGTAGCTGGATGGGGCGGGGTTGTGGGTATGGTTATCAGGAAGGAAAAGCCTGCCCACCTCTGGGAAAACCTGGGATAATGCTCAGCCAAGTATGGCAGCTTTTAAGGTTCCCAAAGCACTTTGCCTCTAGTATTTCATTTGGACCTTACATCTGGAAAGGTAGAGGCTGCCATTGACCCCCATTTTACAGGGGAGGAAACTGAGGGGGCCTAAGTGACTTGCACAGGGTCTTTATGGCCAGTTAGCATCAGAAGCAGGATCTGAACCCAGGTCTTTCTGCCTTCATGTCCAGCACTTTATCCACTGAGATACTTAATCATAATTATCTGCTGCCAGAGGGATCCCAAAGATGTTCTCAGTAAATGTACAGAAAAGGAGCTATTTATCCATAGGACAAAAACTAGAGAAAATTATTTTGGGGGGAGAGGAGGCAATCAGGGTTAAGTGACTTGCCCAGGGTCACACAGCTAGTAAGTGTTTAAGGCTGGATTTGAACTCAGGTCCTCCTGACTTCAGGCCTGGGACACTATCCACTGTACCAGATAGCTTCCCTGTGCATAGAAAATTAAAAATTAAAAAAAAAATCACTGGATGGTGACTTGTCCCATGACTGCTTCTCTCTGAATCCCATCAATGCTAAGATGTGAAGAATCTCAACAAAATTGCTAACATTTGAGAGACCTCCTCTGAGCCAAGAAGGCTTCCTGACTGTGTGACCCTGGGCAAGTCACTGACCCTCTATGCCCAAGGCCATGCTCTAGGACAGTAGACCCTGGCAGTGTGCTAGCCTGCACCAGTGGAGGGACTTCCAGTACATCAGGAAATCAGATGAATGTTCTTACCATCTGCCATTTACAAAGCATCTTCCGTGCATGATCTCATCTCACCCTCTCCACAACTCAGTGAAGAGGTGAGCATAAGGTGCCTGTTAACTACCATTAAGCCTCAGTTTTCTCATCTGTAAATGGGAGCAATCATAGCCTCACCCTCGTAGCCTTGTGTAGTGGATCCAGTGAGAGCTTGAGATCAGAGGATTGTAGGTTTAGTGATGGATGGAACTTGTGTCCAAAAAGAGGTGAAAGGATTGGCCCAGTGTCACCCAAGTGGTGCCTGATGGAGTAGAGAGACAGGATTGGAACCCAGGACCCTGCCCCTTCCACAGCAGCAGGCAGCTAATGCATGTGACATGCTTCAGAAAAACTTGAAGAACTATATAAATGTCAGGAAATGGTGTCACTATTATGACTGTTAAGTTTTGGTTCAGACTGATGTCTTTGATTGGACAAGAAAGTAGGTCCACAGTCCCTAATCTTAGAGATTCCTGGGGGGCAGGTGGGGGAGCTAGCATCAAGAGGTGAGGGGATGAAGTGACTCGCCCAGAGTCATTACAAGCAGTAAGCCTCGAACTTGGGTCTTCTTACCTCGATAACCATTTCTCCTTTCTCCTCCACAATTACTAAGAGTTAGGGTCATGATTTGAAGCTATGTCTCCTGAATCTTTGATGACCCCTATTCCTCCCTATTAGTAATGCCTTTTTGCTTCAGCCTCTTGGAGAGTTCCATGGATAGGCAGATCCCCAAATCTGCCGTGCCCCCATCGTCTCTACAGCAGAGCTCCCTTCTCAGGGTCCTTAGTGTCCTCAGTGCCCACGAGAAGACCTCAGTTAGGTGCCTTTGGTCTTCACCATGCTAGTCGGTTTAACTTACATATGTATGTAGGTGTGTGTTTCTTTACATTGGCCCCTCCTGTTTTTACATCACCTGTATTTCTAAGCATTTCCCTCCCTGCCCTCGAAAGCCCTCTTTTATAACAGAGAACCAAAGGAGGAGAGAAAGTCAGCAGAATTAAGCAGCCCGTTAAAGACCTCTGCCTGTATGTGTTTCTGTACCCAGAGTCCCCACTATTGCAAAGAAAGGGGGTGGGTACCTTCTCTTGGTTCTTGTTTGGGGCCAAGTTCACCTTTTATAGTTTCATAGCCTTTAGATTCAGTTGTTTGGTTGCTGCTGTTCTTGTTTATGTAGGTGAGGTCATTCACTGTGGTGTTTTCCCTGGTTCTGCTCACATCCCCCTGCATCAGTTCATATGAGTCTTCCTTGACATCTCTGCTTTCTTTGTAAGTCACTGTTTGATGTACCACAGTTTGCCCAAATGAGAGGGCTGGAAGGGACCTCAGGGGCCATCTGGTTCAGTCTTCTCAATTTACAGATAAGGAAACTGAGGCCCAGAGAGGTCCTATTAGTAGAGTTTCAGGTGACCTCAGAACACACGTGTGCGCACGTATACACACACACACACGCATGCATGCATATGTTACAGATGAGGAAACTGTGGCCCTGGGACATTGAAACAATTAAGCTCACACACAGATTACGAGGATCCAAGGTAGACTTGGAACCCAAGTACTCTGACTTCAGACATGGGGTTCTTTCCCCACCCCCTTTAAAAAATAGGTTTCTGGGTTTGTGTTTTTGCTGCTACCTTCTGAATTCTAATAGGGAAGAGGCATGCCTTGGCTGGGAGGGGCCGGTGGCCTTGGAGAATCCTCGATTCTTGGACTGCTTTAGCGCATTCACTGGAGAGCCCTGACCCTGTCACTGTCTCCAGGGAGCTCTTCTGATCCCAGGTCTTCCTCTCCTCCTCCGTGGCTCCAGCTTCCTTGATCCCTGGGCCTCGTGACCTCATCCTGGGCAGAAGCCACCCAGAATAGCCCCAACCTTTGTGCCACTGGCTGAGGCTGCTCCTGTCTTCCTCTTATCTCTGTCCTGGTTTCCTTCTGGGCCCTGAGAATTCTAGGACCTCCAAGCAGGTGGAGGGAGCTGGGGCCCAGGAATGGGAAGGGTTGCAGCCTAATCACAGGGTGAAGGCTGAACAGGACCTCAGACATCATCTTGCCCAGTCCCTCCTCCTCCGTATCAGGAAAACAGAACCCTGAGACAGGGAGGGTCTTGCCAGTGATTGGCAGGCACTCAGTCACAGAATCATAGATGGGAGAACTGGAAGGGCCCTTGGAGGCCATTTAGGCCAAGCTCCAGGAGGAAACTGAGGCATCTAGAGTCACACAGATAGTGTCAGAGGGAGGATTGGAACCCAGACCCTTTGACCCCAGAGGTCACTCGGTGAGGCAGAGACAGATCTGTTTTCAAGCCCAGCTGCTTTCTCCCACCACACCTATACTGCTGCCAGTCCTTGGTGTCTGAGAGGCCCAAGCACAGGCTTCTGACTCCTTTTTTCCTTCTTTTATTTATTTATTTTTATAATAAGCTCCCTTGACCCCTGGACATCTCCTCCTAGAGCTGCCTGTACCTCCAGTTTCCCATCCCTGCCATAGCCACCCCAGAGGATGCTCTCAGCTCCTTCTGTTCCTGCACTCACCTTATTGCCATCTGGGCCAGTGATCGGGGGTCAGGCCTCAAAGGTTATATCGCCCCTCATGGCCTTAAAAGGAACAGTCACATCCCTTAGCGGGACCATTGTGAATTTAGAGTCGGGCCCTGGGTTAGAATCCCAGCTGTTACGTTCACTGCCTGTAGACCCTGGGCGAACTGCCAGCCCTCTTTGGGCCTCAGTTTCCTCATCAGTAAAGCGAAGAGGAGTAAGTTTGGGAGGGACCTTCTAGGTCCTGACATCCTGTTACGTATTTATTTTATATTGTATTTATTTCTCCCCTCAACTAACCCAGTCCTCTGGGTGTAGAAATGCTCAGTAGCATATGTCTCTGTGAAGGGTGAGGGCAGGCCTTTAAGCCATGGAGTGTGATTTAAATGTTCACAATTGATATCATTATTATTAATTATATAAATGATACCATATAATCTATAGAGCATTGCTGTTTAGCCTACATTGTATTTATTTAAATATTACATATCTAAAGTATAAATTCTAGCATTAATAATGACAATTATTTTAAAGCATTTGGATTGGAGTCTGATTCTTAGGGAGACAGGATCCCCAAATCTGCCTCTCTGTCCTTCCCTCCCCCTCCCGGTCCTTCCCAGTTCATGGTCATCAGAGTACTGGGAGGGCCCCCTGGCCATCTGGCCCAAAGCAGGGTTCAGCTTTGTGAGCTGACTTGTCCGAGTTAGCTCTGTCCTCTGAGGCCTGACAGACCAAGTGTCCTTCATCCATCCCTCCAGACAGCTCTGAGGCCCCAGAGAAGAGGGGCAGAAACACTGGGTCAGGGCCTTTGAAGTCAGTGGAGTGAGTGTCAGTTCCCAGCCCTGAGTCTCACCGATGTGGCCCGAGCATTGTTACGTGGGAAGTCAGCAGGAAGCCACTCTTGGGGTGGTGCTTGTTTGCCTGAGTGAGGTTATATAATCGCTGGCATCCATGCCTAGTTTCCTTTATTTATTTATTTGTGTTGGCGAGGCTTCACTCCTCCCTCCCAGGCCCTGGAGCTCGAGGAGAAACCGATACAGGCAGGGCTGCTGAGCCTGCCTCCAGGAGGACTCCTGGGTCTCTTCATTCAGATCAGCTCCAGTCAACAAGCACTGATTATGTGCCAGCTGCATCCCCTCCGCTGGGCTCTGGAAATCAGAACTGGAGGGACCTCGGGTCCAGCCCAGCTGAGGTCACATGAGGCAGCAAGCATCCAATCCCCCAGTCACACACAAGGCCACAGGGCCCAGGCTGAGAGCCCAGGGAGGGTGAAGGATAAATGACAGGAGGATGAATCTGAACCCAGATCCTCAGCCTTCAATCCAGTGATCTTTCCTCCATAGCTCCCAGCCTCCCTCAGGGAGCTTATGTTTTCCTAGTGGAATACGTGTGTTCTGGTGATAAATGCAATACCTGTGCCACGTAATCTGAGACAAGGGGTGGGACAGGACGCTGGAATCTCTCAGAGAGACCTTCCGGGAGAGCTGAGCCCAGGAGAGTCAGGCAGTCAGGCAGAAAGCATTTATTAAGCTCCCGCTGTGTGCCAGGCACTGTGTTAAACACCAAGAGTGGACAGAAACAGCCGCTGCTTTTGAGAAACTCGGGAGGGAGGCGGCAGGTTCTGTCCAGAGACCTGTTCTGCCCATTCCTTTTGCCCTGTCATTTCCTAAGTATCTCCTATACCAAGGCAGCCCTCCCCATTGCGGCCTCAGCCACGTTTGTGCACCAGCACCTGTCCTGAGCTGGAGATGGGGTGCTAGAGGGCCCTCCTTTCACATCTCCCCCGAGATGACCCAGGCTTGAGTGAATAGTGCCTCTGGACTTCTGCTCCACTCCTAGCACTCTGTAGCCTTCCCGGGGCAGGGCAGGCCCAGAAGCCTAGGGACACCTTTTCAGAATCATGTTTTTAAATGCATGAGATAAAGTACACAGTATTACAAGAGGAATCCTACTCTATTGATATATAGTTACGCATAAATTTTTAAAATATATAAAATGAATAAAATATATTTTATACATACATACATATACATGCATACACACATACATTATATATACTTACATATTATATACACATGTATATATGAATATATATACACATATATATGCATATACCTATATACACACATGTGAGAGAGAGTTAGCTTATTGTATTGGACCTCAGGTTAAGAACCTTGTTTTATACCAAATGTCCCCTTCTCTGGCTTTTAGTTTACTCCTATTGAAAGCTGCTGAGGAATGAATATTTCAAAGACATCATACTTGGTATCAGCAGATTCCCCCACCCCCAAAAAAGCAACACATGGAAGAGCCCCAGGCTTTTGTAGCAAGAGACTTTTAGGTCTCCCCCTACCCCCAATACATGACTAGAGTTGTGGTGGAGATGGGGTAAAGGGGGGGTTATCAAAACTATGCTGTACCCCCAACTGCCCCAAGCATTGGGTCATCTTGGAGCTTAGGAACACCCAGCCTGTTGTCTCGATTTTATTTTCAGCTCCCCAAAGGCAGTGTCTTAGAATGACTTTTGTCTGGCCCCAAATGCTAACAGTCCTCCTCAGATAAAAATAGATTAGAGAAGCAAAATCCTCCACACAACTCTCTGCTCACAATTCCCCTGCCAGAGCTCCAGTGAGAACCCTCTGGGTTTAGGGCCAGAATGGGGAGGGGACAGGGACAGTGGCTGCCCTGGGGCCTCTACTGTTACTGAAGGGAAATAAACGATGGCTCTTCCTGCTGGTTCTTGGGGGACATCCTTGTTTCCCCATGTGTTTTAGGACTATGGTATTTTTTTTATTCTTGTCCCCCCAAAAAAGTCATTTATTTTTATCATTCTTTTTTAAATTGAGTTCCAAAGTCCCTTCATCCCACTCCTCCCTCACCCACTGAGAGGACAAGCAAAATGTTATCAGTTATACATGTGAGGCCATGCAGAACTTTTCCATAATAGCCATATCACCAATAAAAGCAAAAAAAAAAAAAGGCAAGAAGATTATATTTTACTTTGCATTTGGAGTTCAGCAGTTCTTTCTCTGCAGTTGGATAGCATGTTTTCATCACGAGTCCTTTGGAACTGTTAGAGTAGCCAAGTCTTTCAAAGTGGTTCATCCTACAACATGCTGTTACTTTGTACAATTCTCTCCTGATTCTTCTCACTTCATTTCTCATCAGTTCATATAGGTCCTGTCATGTTTTTCTGAAACTACCCCCCTCATCATTTCCCACAGTGCAGTGGTACTTCATTACAATCATATGCCCTATCTTGTTCAGCCATTCCCCAACTGATGGGCATCCCCTTGATTTCCAATTCTTTGCCACCCCAAAAAGAGCCGCTATAAATATTCTTGTACCTGTGGGTCTTTTTCCTTTTCCTTTAATCTCTTTGAGATACAGACCTAGTAGTTTTATTGCTGGGTCAAAGGATATGCACAGTTTGATAGCCCTTTGGGCATGGTTCCAAATTGTTCTCCAGAATGGCCAGACCAGTTCACAACTCCACCAACAGTGCATTAGTGACCTTCCTTTTCCATATCCCTTCTAGCATTTGTCATTTTGTGGGGTAGTACCTCAGAGTTGTTTTCGCTTGCATTTCTCTGATCAATAATGAATTAGAGCATTTTTTCAGATGACTGTAGATAGCTTTGATTTCTTCTTCTAAAAACTGCCTGTTCATATTCTTTGACCACTTATCAGTCAAGAATGACTTGTTTTTACAAATTTTGACTCAATTTCCAATATATTTGAGAAACAAGGCCTTTATCAGAGAAACTTGCTGAAAATCTTTTGGTATTACTCCATTGTCTGTGGTACCTTTTAGCAAAATAAACTTTCCCAGGGGCAGCTAGGTGGTACAGTAAATAAAGCACCAGTACTGGAGTCAGGAGGACCTGAGTTCAAATCTGGCCTCAGACACTTGACACACAAGCCATGTGACTTTGGGCAAGTCTCTTAACCCCAATTTCCCTCCAAAAAAAGCAAAACACACACACACGCGCGCACACATACACACACACACACACTTGCCTTCATCATCTCTTTTAATTAGGTCAGTTTTTGCTTTTGCTTTGTCTGAGATCATGATTGCTACCCCTGTCTTTTTATTAATTCAACTGAAATATAAGATTCTGTTCCAACCATTTATTTTAATTCTGTATGTATGCTTCTGTTTCCAATGTGTCTCTTGTAAACAACATATTGTTGGATTCTGGTTTCTAATCCATTCTCCTGTTTGTTTCCTTTTTATGGGTGAGCTCATCCATTCACATTCACAGTTAAAATTACTGTGTATTTCCCTCCATCCCATTCTCTTCTGTTTCTTTTTTCTTTTTTTATTCTGTCCCTCCTCAAAAGTCTTTTTGGCTTCTAACCACTGCCTCTCTTAATCTGCCTTCCCTTTTATCATCCCCTACCCCTTTCTCTTATCCCTTTCCCATACTATTTCCCTATTGAGTAAGAGATTTATATGTAGAACTCTGTGTGTGTGTGTGTGTGTGTGTGTGTGTTTTCTTCCCTCTTTGAACCAATTCTGATAAGAATGAGGTTGAAGCATTTTCCCCTCCACTGTAAAAGCTCTTTCTCATGAGCCTCTTTTATGTGAGAAAAATCTCCCCGTTCTACCTCCCTCTCCCTGCTTTTCCCAGTGCATCCCTGTTTCTCTCCCCTTCATTTTTGGGGAGATTATCCCAACATAACTGACTCACACCCATGTCCTCTGTGTATGTAGACTACTTCTAACTGACCTCAAAAGAAGATTCTGTATCATCTTCTCCTACAGGAATGTAAACAGTTTAACTTTATTGAGAGACTTGTGATTATTCTTTCATGTTTACCTTTTTATGCTTCTCTTGAGTCTTATGTTTGAATGTCAAATTTTCTTTTAGTTGGCTAGTTTTTGTGTTAAGTGTCTGAGGCTGCATTTGAACTCAGGTCCTCCTGACTGCGGGGCTGGTGCCGCCGCCCCCTTGAATGTCAAATTTTCTATTCATCTCTGATCTTTCATCAAGAATACTTGAAACTTCTCTATTTGATAAAATGTCAAAATAGACATTAAGGGGGGAAAATACCCCCCTTAAGAATTACACTCAGGGGCGGCTAGGTGGCGCAGTGAATAGAGCGCCGGCCCTGGAATCAGAAGGACCTGAGTTCGGAGCTGGCCTCCGACACCTAATCTGCACAAACAAAAACCTAGCCGTGTAACCTTGGGCAAGTTATGTAACCCCAATTGCCCTAAAGGGGCGGCTAGGTGGCGCAGTGAGTAAGAGCGCCGGCCTCGGAGTTTGGATGACCCGAGATCAGATCCGGCCTCAGAAAATGAGCACCCACGCATAAATCAAATGACTAGCCGTGTAACCTTGAGCAAGTTACTTAACCCCAATTGCTTTAAAAAAAAAAAAAAGAATTACACTCAGTTTTGCTGGGGAGGTGATTCTTGGTTGTAATCTGAGCTCCTTTGCCTTCTGGAATATCATATTCCAACCCTTCTGATCCTTTAATGTGGAAGCTTCTAAATCTTGTGTGATTCTGATTGTGGCTTCATGATATTTCAGTTATTTTTTTCTGGCTGTTTGTAATATTTTTTCCTTGACCTGGTTGCTCTGGAATTTGGCTGTGATATTCCTGGGAGTTTTCTGTATAATTTCTTGAAATATGTCTCAGCTTTGTTGTTGTTGTTTTTATCAAGGCCTTCAGGTAGTTCAATAATTCTTAAATTTTCTCTCCTTGATCTATTTTTATTTTCTAGGTCAGTTGTTTTTGAGATGAGATAGTTCATATTTTATTCAGGCTTTTCATTCTTTTCACTTTGTTTTATTGTTTCTTGATGTTTCATAAAGTGATAGTTTTCAGTTGCCCAATTCTGTTTTTTAAAAAATTATTTTTTTCAGTGAACTTTTATACCTCCTTTTCCCTTTGACCAATTCAGTTTTTTAAGGAGTTTTTTTTACCCCCTTCGGTTAATTTATGTGCCTCTTTTATATTAGGCCAGCTCTTTCTAAGGTGTTATTTTCTTTAGTGTTTTTTGTGCCTTTTCTACCAAGCTGTGAATTCTGGTTTCACAATTTTCTTACATCATTCTCATTTCTTTTCCTAATTTTTCTTCCACCTCTCTTCTCTCTCTAACTCTCTAGGAATTCTTGTTGAGCTTGTGTCTAATTAGCATTTTTCTTGGAGGCTTTTTGTAACAACGTACATATTGTTGTCTTCTTCTGAGTTTGTGTCTTGGTCTTCCCTGCCACCATAGTACCTTTTTATGGTCCAATTCTTTTTTGTTGTTTGTTAATTTTTCCCAGCCTATTTCTTGACTTTAATCTTTATGTTAAAGTTGGGCTCTGCTCACCTGGGGGGTGGGGCAGTTTCCTAAGCTTCAGGCTTTTTGGTGCTGCTGTTTTCAGAGCTAGTTCTGGGGGTCGGCAAGTTTTTGGTGCCTCCAGCAGAACATGTAGTCACCGCTCCTGGTCTGCACTCTGGTCTTTACCCAGGAAGGGTCCTCGCTCCTCTGAAGCCACAGACCCTGGTGCTTGAACCTAGAGCAGGGTCCCCACTTGGTTGTGAATCTCTAGGCTTTCCTCTCTGCCCTTGAGCTGACCCAGAGCTGCTGCGGACAGTAGAGTTACCAGACAATGCCAGCTGCACCCAGTGCCCGCAGAGGGTCCCCTGAGCAGCTGTCCAAGTGGTTGCTGTGGTTGTTGAGGGGCGGCCCCCTCCTTAGTGTCACAGAGCCCTCCTGCCAACCTCCTCATTTATCTTGGGCTAGAAAAAATGTCTCACCTTGCCTTTTGTTGACTCTGCTGCTCCAGAATTTGATTGAGGTGTTATTTTAAAGTTATTTAAAAGGGAATATTGGAGGACTTCCGCTGGGTTTCCACCTGTAGTCTGCCTTCTTGGTTTCCCTGCTAGCTCAGAAGGGGAAAGAGAGAAAATCCATTTCTTGATCTGAGCTGGGTCATTGGGGATGGTAACATGGGGACCAGAAAGGGATCCTGATGAGGTAGGAGCCAGATGAGGTGGCCACAGAGGCCATTTCTGGCTCTCTTCCTATCGTCCTGTGACCCTGTGACCTTGGACAAGTCATTTGCCTCAGTTTTCTTACCTGTAAGATGAAGGTGTTGGCCCAGACGAATGATGTTCTGGGGGCCCTGACAGAGCCAGTTAAGTGCTTGGGGTGGGGTGGGGAGGTTATGATGTCCAGGGCCTGAGTGGTTAGAGGACATTCACCACTCTTTTACTTTATGTGTGACTTTAGGTATGTTCATAACAAAGGCTCATAGACTGAGAGCCAGCTGGGGACCTCAGAGTCCCTCACCCATTTTACAAATGAGGAAACAGAGGCTTGGAGGGAGTCTGTGACTTGCCATTAGTGTACTGTGGTGGGACTTGAACGCAGGTCTTCCTGACTCCAGGAAACCAGGCTGTATAGGGTCTTGGAATAGTCTCAGCCTCCCCTGGCTTTGTGTCTTCATGTCCAGCTGATGGGGGGCCCACTGCTGGGTGGCCTCCTCCCTGGTGACTCTGCAGCCTGTCCACACCTCCCTCGTCCCCAGAGGCTCGGGAGTCTAGTAGAGGAGGGACAAGTGAGCAGGCATCTCTTAGTCCTGGCTTCCCCGGCCCTCCTGGTTCCAGTGCCTTCCCTGTTGTGTGCACAGCTCACCTGCATGTCACAGAGTCACCTCCTCGGTGTCATGGCCTGCTTTGAGAACCAAGGATGAACTACAAGCCTGCTCTGTATGGATTTGTTGCTTCTTTGATAATACATTCCTTGAAGGCAGGAGCCACCTCTTAGCTCAGGGCCTGGCACATAGTAGGAGCTTTTTATGTCCTTAGTCCATGCCCCACCCCTCCCTCTGTACGGTGCAGTCTTTCAAAGAGTCTCTTAGAGGCCAAGAAATTCTCTAGCCAGAATCACACAGCACGGGGGTCTCAGAGGCAGGTCCTGCCTCCAGGACCAGCTCTAACTAATGTGCCCCACTGCTGTTGGTATTGAGAAGGACGAGGGTGGGCAGCATGGCCCTGCCCTGAGTCAGGATTACCTGGGGTCAGGTCTATCCACTGGCCAGTCCTGGTTGTGTGACCCTTCGCCTCTCAGTGCCCCAGGCAGCTTGTCTATGTTTCAGTCTGATGAAATTAGGAGTCTGAGTCAAACAGGGGTGATATTAGTACTGACAGAGGCCTGTGGCCTGGGGCATCAGGCTGACCTGGGCTTAGCTGATGCCCTCTGGGCCAGTCACCTGTGACCTGGAGATCCCAAGACCAATAGAACCACTGCTCCAGGCCCAGAGGAAGCTTACAACAGCCCATCTCAGTACAGTGCATTGGTGTTAGCACAGACCAGCCATGTCATTTCATTTAAACCTTGCAGCAGCCCTTGGACATAGCATAGTCCCCATTTTATAGGAGAGGAAACAGGGTCAGGAAGGAAAAGGAAGTCCCCATGGCTGGCATCGAGGTGACCAAAGGTCAAAGCTGGACTGGAACCCAACATTCTTTTTCCTGCCCCTTTCTAGGCCCCAAGGAACTTGAGTCTGGTAACCCCACCACACACTCAGAGAAGGTATGAGCCAGCCTGGAATCAGGCTCTGAACTCTGGTGTAGACAGTGCCATAGATGTTAGCAAGGGGCAGGGAGCAGGCATCTCTCTGGGCTCAAACAGATTTCCTAGAGGGTGTAGGACTTTAGCTGATCCTTGAAGGATGAGTAGAAATTAGATTTGGTAAAGGAGATGTAGAATGGGGGGGAAGTCCCAGTTTGGGGAGTTAAGAGACCAGAATTTCAACTTTCCTATGACCTAGATGCATGACCTTGGGTCATAGACTCTAAACAGCTTACCATCACCTCAGTTTCTCTGTTTTAATGGGTATCTTGGACAAAATGAGTCTGTAGTTCATGAGGGCATGTGTTGAATTTGGGAGTCAAAGGACCTGCGTTTGAATTCTGACTCTGCTTCTTAAGGCCAGGGTGACCTTGGGCAAGTCACTTCTGGTCCTCAGTTTCCTGATCCCAGTGAGAGCACTGGGTTAGTGGACCTCTCAAGTCCCTGCCTGCTAGATCACCCCTGCCCCAGCCACTGTTGCCTTCCTCCCCTAAAGTTATCCTGTGTTTGTGTATTTATTTTGTTACGTAAATACAGTGTTTACAGCACACAACATACACACACACATATAGTCTTGATGGGATGACAGCTCCTTCATAATAATTAATGCTGGTCATTGATTGACTGGGTACAGCAGACAGAGCCGTGATAAAACTGGAATGTTCCCTAAGAAGAGACAGACAGAGGGTTAAGACAATCAGAGTGAGGGCGTGAGGCCGCACCAACTGCTTCTGCCTTTTGGAAGTTGGTGATAACACAGGAGGGCAGCAGACACTGTCCCTCCCTAAGTCTGTCCCTTTTGTCCTAGGAGAAGGAGAGAAATGCTCGGCGGAAGAAGAAAAAAACTGAAGCTGTGCCGAGCGAGGAGACCACGTTCCCTCCCGTGGTGGAGGATGAGGAGATGGAGGCGTCTGGGATGAGTGGCAACGAGGAGGAGATGGCGGAGGAGGCTGATGGTAAGGGAGCGGGTTGGCGCTGCCACGAGTTTGCGGGTGAGGAAGCTGATCCGGTCTGGAGGGGGCAGAGCAAGATGGCCCTGGTGGCATGAAGGGTGTGCAAGGTCATGGTGGCTGGGCTGGGAGGCAGAGTCTGGCCGCACTGGAGAGACCCGGGACCACGTAGTGGCCAGTCATTGTGAGCCCATGCTAGGGACCATCCTTGCCCTCACCCGCATTTCTGCCCAGGACTTTATTGGTTGGTACCTTGTGCCCCCTCTCTGAGAGAGAGTGTGTGTGTGTGTGTGTGTGTGTGTGTGTGTGTGTCTGTGTCTGTGTATGTGTATGTGTGTGTGTGTGTGTGTGTGTGTAAACCATACATTAATTTGCCGCTAGCAAGATTGTCATTTGTGTGTGTATGTATGAAGTAGTAACTGGGTCTCTTCCCATTGAAGTTCATTCCAGGTTTAGGTCTGTGGGAATGTTTAGCACTCCCCCCCCCCCCCGCCCCCACACACTCATGGGATCCTTTGGGAAGGTCTGAGCCTGCTAAGCCACTGCTCACTAGCTCAGACTCTGGCTCTGACATTCTCTGGCCTCTTGGGCTTGGACTGTGGATGCCAGAAGTGAGTGAGAGAGAGAGAGAGAGAGAGAGAGAGAGAGAGAGAGTGTGTGTGTGTGTGTGTGTGTGTGTGTGTGTGTGTGTGTGTGTGTGTGTGTGTGTGTGTGTGAATGTCTGTGTCAGTATGAATGAATGTGAATGTGTGTGTGTCTGTGAGTGTGTGTGAATGTGTGTTAGTGTGTCTGAGTGTGTGTGTGAATGCATCTGTGTGAGTGTATGTGTGTGAGTGTGTGTGTGTTTCCAGGGTGGGCTCTGCCCTGCAGTGCTGGCCCCCATGCATCTGTAATGGGCAAGACCACTGGGGCTGGAAATTGTTGGTCTCCTTGAGTCTTTTTCCTGTGAAAAGTGACTCATTCGCAAGTAGATTCAGGCAGATCTGCAGTGGTGGGAGCCTGGTGACTTTGCCACAGAATGCCAGCCTGGGTGATGAGCTGAGCCCAGCATCATTCAGGAGGGAACAAGGGGGTTGCAGATGGGAATGGCCCCCCTCCTTTCTGTGGTCAGCATGCCTTCCAGGGCTCGGCCTTGGTGGGGTGGGCCACTGGCCTCCTCCTTTTTCTTGTGAAGGGCCTTTTGGGGGTGGGGGAGAAGGGTCTAACTCCTGTCCTAACAGTCCCACTTGGTTCCATGGAAAGAGGTCTGGATACAAAGTCAGAGGGCCTGGGTTTGACTCCCACCCAGCTCTGGCACTTCTAGCTGTCACTCTCCTTTAGATCCCAGTCTTCTCCCTTTGAAAAAAGGCGATTCCTGTAACTTTGCAGGGCCTCCGTTTCCTCCTCTGTCCAATGAGGGATGAGCCTCAGGTCTGTGGTCTTTGTGCTGCAGGGATGTGCGCAGTGGTCTCAGAAGCCCCTTCCAGCTCTGACTGGCCCCAAGACCTCTCCAGGCCTCCGTTTCCTCCTCTGTAAAGTCAGATGCCTAGGTGCTCCTTCCAGCTCCCCGTTTCATTGTACAAAGCACTTTATAGTCTGCTATATGGACAGCCCTCCCTATTACAGAGGCAGGGGCAGGTGTGGATTTTCTTGTGCCCCCTGCCTGTTTCTTTGACCAATAGGCTTTTTGAGCTGAAAGGGCCCTTAGAAGTCTCTCACACATCTCCCTTTCACCAAAATCCCACCAAGGAGAAGGATTTGCCCCAAATTCGTCTGGGAAGTGGTGCTTCCTCTCTCTCCAGATGTGTTGCTGTCCTGCCATTCTGACCCATTTTCAGAGAGAGGAAAGGACTTGCTCTGAGATCTTAGGTGAATCAGTGGCCAAACTGAGACTTGAACCCGGGGCTCCAGAGTCCCCTTCTCTTGTGCTTTCCAAAGCCATTGGGCTGCCTAGTAAAGGATTTGGAGGCCTGGCTTCTGCTCCTGACCTGGCCACTGACTCTGGGTGACCTTGAGCCAGAATCTTCACCTCTCCACCTACAGAAGAACAGTGGGATAGAGGTGAGGGAGGAGAGGCTGGAGCAGACACCCCTTCACCTGTCTGAGGTCACTTCAGGTCCAGCCATACATGGCTTCCTCCCTTCCCACTCCTGGGCGAATGCATCTCTGTGACCCTGGGTGAGTCCCTTAAGATTTCTCTGGCTCCTAAGAATGGGGATAGTCAGAGTCCCTGCCTCCCAAGATGAGCAGCCCTGCTCCCCAGATAGCGTCAGTACAGCACTCTGCAGACTTCACTGCACCGTGCCACCTAGCTGCCCTTGAAGCCACTCATCCTGGGTCACACAGCTTTTATGAGCAGAACCCACATCTTCTAACTTTCAGTCTGGGGTTCTTTCTGCTCTGCCATAAGATTGAACTGCTAAGGATGCCAGCAGCTTGAGGAAAGCCTTGAGTGTGGGGCTGGATGTCAGCCCCACCACAATCCCTGAGTGCCCGGGCATGTGGCTCCTTCCCTTGTCCCCCTCCTCGGGAACATCTCTGTGATCTCATGAGCACCTGGTGGCACGTCTGTTGTCTCAAGAAGGCCTGTGGACTGGAAGTTTGGGGTTCATTGAGGACAGGACTTAGGACTTGTTTGTTTTCCCTGCTCAGACCTTGAACCTGTGCCCAGCCCTGTGAACCAGCATAGTTTGGAAATCGTGTGGTATTGATGGACTGTCAGAAAAGCTATCAGAAAGAAACTTTGCTAGGACAATGGAAAATTTGAGGTGTGTTAGGCTGGGCTGAGGCCAGGTGTTGTGGAGTCTACACTTGCCTCCCCACAGTCTCTCTTTAAGGTGCCAGTTATCCAGAGGCCCACATATAATCAGGGTGCTGCACTGGGCTGTGGAGAGACTGGAGCAGTCCCTGTCCTCAGAGAGTCGATGGGCTACACAGCTAATATGGCGTCACTGAAAGTAGGCTCAGATGGGAGCGTGCCAGCAGCTGGGGCCACTCCTGAGAGGCACCGCCAAGGACATAGGGGGAGGCTGAGGGGGGCAGCTGACCGTTAGGGAGAGGAGCGAGGCAAGCCCGGCTAGAAAAGCAGGTCAGAACCAGCTTGGGGAGCCAGGCTGACAAGCTCCTGTTTCATCCCAGAGGCAGCAGGGAATTGGTGACCCCAGCAACATTTATTAAGCAGCCGTTGGCTGTGCCAGGGACACCGACTCTGGGGGAATCGGGCAAGGCCTCCCTGAGAAGGTGATGCCTATGCCTGGGCTTGAGGGAAGCCAGGCACCCTGGGCTCAGGGGGTGGGAGGGCCAGGAAGAAGGTCCCGCCTCAGGGCCTCCTTATTTGGGCGGCTTTGGGCAAGCCTGGCTGGGACTAGGTTTCTTATGATGATTGTACCTTTCCCCGGGTTGTTCTGAGAATCAGATGGAACGATGCAGAAAGCGCCGCAGGCATACAGCTGTGTATAAGCTTCAGGCCGTTTCACCCTTGCTACCGTGACCACTTGTCCTTTTCATCTCGTCTTCATAAAATGCACTTTCAGGCTACCTTCCCAGGCCAGGGAGTCGTCCCTTCATAACAGAATAAAAAGAGGGGGAAGCAGCTTAACCAAACTAATGAAGAGCCCAAACTAAGCAGCAGGGGGTCGTTAAGCACCTACTGTGTGCCAGCCATAGGCCCTGGGGACTCGGGGCCAAATGATGAACTAGATGGACAGTCCCACGGGGAGCCTGAGTAGAGACCGCCTACATTCCACATGAAGAGTTACAAATACATGCAGAGAGTTACACACGAAGTATCTTCGGGGGGGGGGGGGCGGGCGGCGCCGGTATTTGGGCAATCAGGACAGACCATGTAGAAAGATGATGACAGCTGTGTTTGGGAGGGAGTGTATTCCAGGCCAGTGTATGCACCATTCTGTACCCACAGCCCCCCACCTCTGCAGCCAAGCTGAGCCTTCTCTGTTTGACTTGGATTCAGATGGAAATGGTCCCAGAACAAGTCTCTGTCCTGCTGCAGCAGTGGCTTTGTAAACTGGGGTCTACGGACTCTTGCACAGACAAACAGACAAACTGCCTTTCATGGCTAAATAAAAGTTATTATAATTATAACAACAGCTAAGTTGTTGCAGTTTGCAGAGAATCACCAGTAATAGTTGGTACTGATATTTTCTCCACTTTCCAGATCAGGAAACTGAAGCACAGAAAAGTGGAGTGTCACATAGGCTCACACAGCTAGGGGTTATCTAAGGCAAGACTCAAACTCAGATCTTCCTGTTTCCTAGTCCCGTGCTCTCTCTGCTGTACCACCTAAGGGCTCTGAGTGTTAGGCTAGAAGCTTCTCTCCTCTGCCCACTTTCACTGACAGCATCCTTGGCACCACGTCTGATGGCTCTGTTTTAATTATTGGGGAGGGGGAGGGAGGGAGACAGAGCCTGACTGAAGGACGGGGGTCTGGAATGAGCTGGAATAGGTCCCACCCAAAACTGCTTTAGCGTGGGGGGCCTTGAGCTCCCGTGTTTGGTTTGGAGAAAGTAACCTTTCCTGTGGCCTTTTGTGAGAGGTAGGAAGACCTGAGTTGGACCCACCCTCAGACCCTTTCTGAGCAAGCCTGCCTCAGTTTCCCCACCTGTCAAATGTGGATAATAGGACTATCTGAACATCAAGTGAGATATTTGTAAAGAGCTTTGCAAACATGAAAAGTCTATTTAAATGTGAGTTATTATTATTAGTTTTTATTTTTAAAGATTCAGGAAGGAACATTGGTCTTTGAAATTGTCCTCTGGGGTCAAGCCCTGGGCAGTGCCCGACCCTCCTCCTCCTTCCTGTTCCTGGCAGTAAGGATGGGGCATCTGCACCAGAGGAGCCTTGGCATTCTCAGAAACCTCCGTTTTCCCCAGAACAACCCTGCTTTTCTCTGGCATTCCTGATGAAGGGCTGTTTTTTCCCAACCTCGTGAACCTGACCCGCAGTCTGAGCTGGGCTTGTACTTACTTCTGATATCAGCAGAGAGCAGAATGGAAAGGACTGGTCTGGGGAGGGGGGAGCAAGGCAGGGGCAGTGATGATGGAAGGAGGAGAGGGGGATGGAAGGGAGAGAGAGAGAAGAACATGGAATGGAAGGGAGAGAATGGTGTGTGATGGAAGGGGAGAGAATGGTGTGGGATGGAAGGGGAGAGAACAGTGTGGGATGGAAGGGAGAGAGAGAGAAGAACATGGAAGGGGAGAGAACAGTGTTGGATGGAAGGGAGAGAGAGAGAAGAACATGGAATGGAAGGGGAGAGAACAGTGTGGGATGGAAGGGGAGAGAACAGTATGGGATGGAAAGGGAGAGAACGGTGTGGGATGGAAGGGAGAGAGAGAAGAGCATGGGATGGAAGGGGAAGAGAACAGTGGGATGGAAGGGGGAGAACAGTGTGGGATGGAAGGGGAAGAGAACAGTGTGGGATGGAAGGGGGAGAACAGTGTGGGATGGAAGGGAGAGAGAGAAGAGCATGGGATGGAAGGGAGAGAACAATGTGGGATGAAAGGGGATAAAGAACAATGTGGGATGGAAGGGAGAGAACAATGTGGGATGGAAGGGGAGAGAACTGTGTGGGATGGACAGAAGCAGAGGAGTCTGGGATGCACAGAGGAGAGAAGAGGGAGGGAGGAGCTAGGCCAGAGGAGGAGGAATGCCTATCTCCTCGGCTCATGGCATCCTATATTCCGTTTGCACCACGGGCCCTGCTGGTGCCTCCTCCTGGGTTCTTTGATGAGTGCTCTAGAAAGCGCGGTGAGCTAGGCAGCCGTGTGGTGTATAGAGGAGGAAGTCCTGTGCCCAGCCTCTCCTGGGTGGCTCCTTCTCTTAGGGCCCCTTCTGTGCCCCCTTTTTATTTCATTTCACACTGGGGGAATCAGGCCCTTCTCCCCTCTGTGTCATTCTCTGCCTGCCCTCTGGCTTTTCATGTCCAGGAGTAAATGCAGTGGCCGCTTGCCAAGGGGTCAGGGAAGAGCGGGTCTGTCCGCAGAGCGTCAAGTCCCAGAACCGGACCAGGGCTGGTGACAGCGGGGCCTGCTTAGTGTCCCACTCTCATAGCCCAGGCCCTCATTAGAGCTGCTCCTGGGTGGGGGGCGGAGAGCCCCCGTCAGAAACCTCCCCCACTTAGTGAGCCTGTCAGTCCGCCTTGCTGACACATCCTCAGGCCCTTCCTCCTCTGGGCAGTGTCCTGTTCACACTGCTCCCCCAGCCCAAGTCAGCATCCACTCTGTATCACAGGGCTCTTCTCCTGGGCTCTCAGCAGTCTGCAGGGGAGGCCTTCCAGCCAGGGCTGCCCAACCTGCAGTGGGACCCTCACCCCACTCCTTATGCTAGATGCATGGGGTGAGACCCTTAAAATAGAGACCCAGGCCAAGAAAAAGAGGGATGGGTGTGTGTGTGTGTGTGTGTGTGTGTGTGTGTGTGTGTGCGCGCGCGCGCACGTGTCTCTGTGTCTGTGTGCATGTGTATATGTGTAGGGGTATGTGTGCATGCTTCTGTGTGTATCTGTGTACATGTGTATCTCTGTGTGTGCATGTGTTTGTGTGTGCACGTCTGTGTGTACAGGTGTGTGTGCGTGTGTGTCTGTGTGCATGTAGGGAGGGTCCTGAGTGCTGCTTTCCCTGGGTGAAGCTGATTGGTTACGAGCTGCCTGCCTGTGTGAGCCTTAGGTCTTTCTCCATTTCTTTCTCCCCCTTTAGCAGGTGGGGAGTTCCTTTTTCCCTCTGCCTGCCCTGCCTGCCTCCGTGAGGCCTGCCCAGCTTTGTGTGGCAGAAGGGAAAGGCTTCTGGCCCTCGGGATCAGGAGAGACCCTGGGCTCCTGTACTAGCTGGGTGACTTGGGCCCAGATTTTGACCTTCTGGGATTCAGTTTCCTCATGTGTGTAAAGGGGTAGTAGCAGCACCAGGGACGCGGCAGGCACTTGGTCAGCTTTTGGGTGCTCTGGGCCCAACACCGTCATCTTGGAGCAGGGTCAGCCTCCACTCCACTGGTGTGTGCTACTGGATGCTTTGGGTGCGAGTGAAGCCGAGGCCGGGCTGCCGGCCCCCCATGGTCCCGCCCTGCAGTTCTGGCTTCCAGGGGGAAACAGAAAGTGGTTCTCACTGATCCCCCCTTGTTTCTCTGTTCCAGCTGCAGTGAACAACAGCTCTGACACAGAGAGTATCCCTTCCCCACGGACAGATGCCAAAGAGAGTGGCCAGAACGGGCCAAAGCCAGCACCGGCCCAGGGTGGTGAGACTGGGGTGGCAGCAGAGCCCCCCTCCAAGATGGAGGAGGCCGCCCCTGGCACCCCAGCCCCCGCGGACGCTTCTGCTCCCCCTGCAGTGCCCGCTGACCCTCCGGCCCCCGCCACAGCTGCCCCCACGGCAGCCCCGGCTACCCAGGCAGCGGCGGCCCCTGAGGAGCCCAGCCAGGAGCCCAGTGAGGAGGAGAAGCCCTCCGAGGAGCTGGTGGTGGATGTTGTAAAGACGGAGGAGGAGGAGGAGGAGGCGGCAGCGGCGGCTGAAATGCCAGCGGGGGAGACCATCAAGAAAGAGATCAAGAAGGAGGTGGAGGAGGAGGCCGCCGACAAGGCCAAGGGCACAGAGAAGAGAGAGGAGGCAGGCAGCAGTGGAGGGGCTGGTGCCACCGGGACAGTGGAGGGGCCGCTGAAGGTCGAGAAGAAGGAGGGGGGCAAGGCGGCCAAGGGCACGGGGACCAACCCGGACAGCGACTCCAGTGCCACATGCAGCGCTGATGAGGTGGACGAGCAGGAAGCTGTGGACAAGAGCAGGTGAGGGGCTGCAGGGTCTGGCGGGTCTGGAGTCCTGCTCTGTGCCCTCCCTGGCTGCCCCTTGCCCCGGGGCAGCCGCCTCTGCCCGCCCCAGGGGAGGGTTCTCATTCCCTGCCCTGGGTAGTTTGGAGCATGAACCTAGAGTTCTGGAAGGTTCTGGACCTGCAGTCAGGAAGACCTGGGTTTAAATCTGGTCTCAGACACTTCCTAGCTGTGTGACCCTGGGGAAGTCACTTGACCTTTCTCAGCCTCAGTTTCCTCATCTGTAAAATTAGGATCATGATTCTCTGGGTTGTTGTAAGGATCAAATGGGGTGACGTTTGTAAAAAGGTGCTTAGCCTGGTACCTGGCACACAGTAGGCGCTTAATAGATGTGTATTCCTTTCCTTTCTGTCTCCTCATCTATAGAGTAGTGGGGCTGAACCCAGCAGCCTTTCCAGCTCTAATCGATGATCAGGGACTTAACGTTTTCTCCTTCCTAGGCCGCATGTCACTCAGTCCATGGTTACTTTGGTTCAGTGGAAAGAGCACAGGACCTTGGGGTCCCAAGAGGCTGGGGTCCCAGCCCCCTCTCTCTGGTCCCTAATTCCCCACCTTTGTAAACCAAGGTGGGTAGGACTGCATGTGCAGGCACACTGGGGAATGTTTAATGACCAGCTCTCCAGTTTAACCAGCAGATTAACGTTTTGTCCATCGCTTTCTTAGGTCTAGACAATGAGCACAGCAGTAAGCCTGGCCCTTGATTGTAGCACTTCCCAGTTTTTGAGGCTGTGGTGCTCGCACAGAGCTTCTCAGCTGGCAGTGGTGAGTGGGTTCGAGCTGCCTCCATCGCCCCCTGAGCCATCGGCCTCGACCTCCCCACTCCCCCCATTCTCTCCTCCAGCATCCTCACAGAGGACGTCCGGGGACAGAGACATCCTTCACTGAGACTCGAGCAGAAAGCTGGCCGGGCCCAGAGCCCAACAGAATTGGAATAGTGTGTTTTCCAGATTGTTTTTTCCCCTAAAAATGGAGGATAGGAACCCCCCCAAAAAGTATTCCACTTACAAAAACTGGAATTCCCCAGGTATGTCAGCCTGCCCATGTAAGATAGAGACTGGGAAAGAATTCTTCTTTGGGTTTTCTTTAACGGTTGAGATCTTTTCCTTAAGATAACTAGGGGCTAATACAGTGGGACCCAGAACTTGAAAGGAGCTTCCTTTATCCTGTCCCCTTTACAGATGAGGAGCCAGGTGACTCAAGCAGGGTCACCTCTGTAATAGGCAGCAGCCCCAGGATTTGAACCCTGACCCCTCTGCCTCCAAATGGAGTCTCCTCCCTAGCCTTGGAGCCAGTGTATCATAGATTTATAGTCAGAAAGGACTTTTGAGGACACTGAGGTTGAGAGATCTAAGTGGCTTGCCCAGAGTCGCACAGCTAGTCGTGTCTGAGGCAGGATTTGAATTCAAGTCCTCAATTATTCAGGAAGGATTTTTTAAGCCCCTCCGGTGTGTGCTATACCCTGTGCTAGGATTTCACAAAGACCTCTTTGGAGAGGCAGGCTGCATCTCAGGGCTTGCAAAGGCTTTAGTTTCTTCACCTTTAAAATAAGGGATTTGGTCTGGGTCCCTTCTGGTTCTAAATCAGTCAATAAATGTTTATTAAGTGCCTTCTAGGTGCCAGCTAAGCCCTAGGGATACAGAGCCCCTGCCCTCAAGAAGCTTGCATTCTTATGGGTGAGACAGTGTGCAGACAGCTGTGTACAAAGCCAGGTGTACTCATTGTCAATAGGAAATAATTATATATTGAAGAGAAGGAGCAGGGCTTGGGGGGGGTGGGGTGGGAGAGGCCTCCAGTAGAAGGAGGCATCCTAGTTGGGACTGGAAGGAAGCAGGGCGGTCAATAGATGGGTTGAGGAGGGAGCGTGTTCCAGGCACAGGGGGTAGCCAGGGATGGGGGAAGGTGTGAGAAGGCTGGAGGGGTGGCAGGGGCTGGGCTAGGAAGGCCAGGGCCAGTATTTTGTATTTGATCCTGGAGGTCTTGGGGGTGGCCCAGGCGTGTGGTGATGAGGGTCTGGGGGCTGTGTTGGGGCAGGGAGGGGGCGTATTGGAGAAATGGTGGGGAGGTACAATTGCCAGGCCCTGGCAGCGGGCTACCTCCTGGTTGGGAGACTGAGGGCCCGGGAGTAGGCCTCTGTCCTCAGAGTGGAGGGAAGCCCAAGCCTGATGGTCCCAGGTGCTGTGGGAGGACTTCTGGCATGTCCTGGCTGTGAGACCCTGGGCAAGTCACCTCATCTGTCTGAGCTTCAGTGAAATGGGGGTGGGTTACTGACACCCGCCTCCCACTTTGTGAACCTTGTAGAGCACTGTTCTCAGCCATTATCATTGTCGCTGTTATTTTTAACATCCTGCCTATTATCCATAGCTTGTAGGTGTCAGAGCTGGGGCCCACAGCCAAGTTCCCGTGTCTTTCCCTGCCCTGTACTCCAAAAACAAGTATGGTTTACAACTGCTCAGTGCAGAGCTAACCTTTCCAGTGCTTAGAGTCTGCGTCATCAGCTCTGGCTGTGGCTCTGGCCCTTGTCTCATCTGGTCCATGAGGATGAGGAGGAAGAGGAGGGCCCCTGGGGCTGTGGGCTGCCAGGGAGGCCAGCTCGGCCCCTTCTCTTCCAGGTCTTGGCCTTCAGGAGAAGGGAAGGTCGGCCCACCCTGTCCTCCTGCTCCTCCTCCTTCCAGGGCTCATCAGCCTTCCTGGCCCCCTTGATCCAGATTGAAGCAGACAGGCCAGGCAGGGCCAAAGCGCCAGTCAATTAAAGAGGGAGAGCATTCTGTGGTCCCTGAGGCAGAGGAGCCTGCCTCTCTCCATCATTCCTGTGTAATGGGGTCAGAGGGAGGCCCTCTCCATCCCCACCCCACCCTCTCTCACGCTGCCTGGAGAAGCGTCATGGAAACACATTTTTCTGTCTCCAGCAGAGAGCTGAGATCATGGGGCAGCAGTGATAAGCTAATCCCCTTGCCCTGTCACAGGGCACAGTGCCCGTGGGTGCGGGCATTTGGATCTTGCCTGCTAGGTCCTGTCTGGGCCAACCTGGCAACAAGCCTTGGAGGGCTGATTTTTTTAACCCTATGGAGAGTGGGTCAGGGCCTTAGAGGCCCCTCTGGTCTGGCTGGCTAGCCAGTCCCAGGGAGCAAAGAGAAAGGATTTATGGGGAGGGGAGGACACTGTCCACAGTCCCCTCAGGAGCTTGGATTTGAATCCAGGGCCTGGTCTGATGCTTACTGCCTGTGTGACCATGGCAAGTCAGTTGACCTCCCTTCTCCATTTGTTTATCTGTAAAATGGGGAGGGAATTGACCATCTCCAGATTTGTGATCCCATCAGTCACCCCTGAATACAGGGTGCTCAACATTGCTTAAATCCCTCCAGTGAAGGGGCAGGGCTCACTGTTTCTCTGTTGTCCATTCCCTTTTGAGATAACTGATTATCAGGAATTTTCTTTCTTACATCAAGGCTAAGTCTGAGTAACTTCCACCCACTGCTCCTAGTTCTGCCTAAAAAGCAAGGCCTTGGCAACCCGACAGTTCCTCAGATATTTGCCTTCAGCTGTCATGTCCCCAAGGGCATTGTTTTATTTATTAGGACATTTCTTCCATAAATGGTCTCTTGCCGGGCACCTTCCCTTCCTGTGGGCTCCCTCTCCCCAGCCTCCTGCAGTCTCTTGTGACCTTATCCAAGTGTATCCAGATTTCCCACCAGACTGGATCTCCAGCCAACATTTGTACAGCTCATTCCACGTACTCTCAAATCCTGGCCACATAATATAGGAGAAAGACCTCTGGCCTGGGAGATGGGAGATCTGGGTTTCCAGCCTTGACTGCCACTGTGAAGGGCCTTTTTTGGTCAATGGGCAGATCCATTCCTTGTACGGGCCTTCATTTGTCCTGCATGTTCTACATAGAGTGGGGGTACAGCCGGAGGATGGGGTGGCTCTGGAGTCCGGGGGTTGTGGCTCAAATCCAGGCTCAGCTTTCTCTCTTTGACTTGGAAAAAGTCATCATCCCTCTGTGGGCCTCAGTCTACTCCTCTGTAAAACAAGGCCCTTCCCTCGCTAGACCTCTGATTCTTTGATTCTATGAGTTAGACGCTCTGAAAGGTGCCTTCCAGCCCTAGTGCTCTGTTTTCCCGCCGGCCATGAGCCTGGCAGCCTTCTCTACCTCCCTCCCTCTCACCGCCTGGTCCCAGGCTCTGTCTTACTCATTCTCTATCCCATCCAAGGCTTCTGGCTGATTGTCCCTGGCTCAGGCTAGGCGCCATCAGCCGTGGGGGTTGAGATGCGTCAGAACTGTCCTAGAAACCTTTCCCTTTGGCTTAGCTGATCTCCTGGGAAAGCTGGGGCACCCTGACGTTGACCCTGTGGATCCTAGCCATGCTGAGGCTGGCCTGCCCCACCTCCAAGCCTAAGCCTCAAACCCCCACTTAGGCTGTGTGTGTCCACGTTTCCTGCCCTCCACCCCCCCACCCCCCCTGGAGTGATGATGGGTCACACAGACGTTTTGGGCAGAAAAGAAGCCGTGTTTTTTCTTTCTGGCTCTTCCAAGCATTCTCCCAGCCCAGAGGAGAAACAACACTCTGGGAGAAAACCCCTCTGGCGGTTTTTCTTTGGCAGAGACCCGAGCTGTCTCCTTCCCTTTCTGAAGAATGTCCCCAATTGTGAGAAAATCCTCTTGACCTTTTTGGGAAAGGCTTCTTCAGGGTTGTATTGTGGCTTTGCTGGGTCAGGACACCCCAGTTTGGGGTTCCCCGAGCCGGGGGCTCAGAGCACAGGCCTGCTTTGAGGAGCCATCCACCACCATGAGAAGTTGGTGTAGGCTCAGAGGAGGTGGAAACATGGGAGAGCATGTCTTTGCCAGCTCTGGGGGGAGCCTGAAGCTGAGATCTGAGCATGGCCAGATTCACACAGACGTGCACAGCTCACCTGCACTATACCCCAAGAGTCTTCTGAGGTGGAGCCTCTGGGCACCTGCCCTTGTGCCAGCCCTCTGGTTTTACCATTGAAGAGACTGAGACCCAGAAAGTCTAAGTGACCTGTCCAAGGTCATGAGATCATGTGTGTCTGTATGTGTTCCTAGACATACATTCAGTTCCTTCACGGTCGTCAGAGTTGTCCAGTCTCAGTCAGAAGACACCTCAATGGCTATCTGCTAAGAACTAGCAAAGCACTTTACACGTATTTCATTTGATCCTCATAAAAGCCCTGGCAGGTAGGTAGGTGCTGTAACTATCCCCATTTTAGAGATAAGGAAACTAAGGCAGACAGAGGGAATCACACAGTTAGGACATGTCTGAGGCTGGATTTGAATTCAGGTCTTGCTGACCCCAGGCCCAGCCCTCCACTGCCACCTACTCTGATCCCAGAATCTGTCTCTGAAAAAGAATCTTGCAGTCCTGTTCTGCTTTGCCGGACCAGATGATAGCACCCCATTAGTGGCAGTGACCAGCCTAGAACGGGCTCCTCTGGATTCTGTTCCCCAGCTTTGTCCATTGCACTGAGCAGCTGCTTAACCTGAAAGCACCTCCCATGGTGACCCTGGCGATCTGTTCTTCATGTGTTTGATACAGACAGGAGGTCACTCGTCCCTAAAAGCAGGACCATGTCCAGAGCCCTCAGAGGCTCCTTAGGAGAGGTCACGGTGACAGGGGCACAGTGTGGCCTGCACATGGATTCAGGCTCCCATTTAATTGAGGAACAAGTGGGCAGTGGAACGGCCCGCCTGCCTGGAGCCCCCCCAGGGAGGCCCATGGAGCAGTCCTTGCCCACCTCCATCAGTGCACCGCGAGCACACTTGCACACTGTCACAATCACAGGCCCTGACTCTAAGCCTGGCCCCTGGTCCCTGGCCTTGCCGAGGCAGGCTCAGGCAGCTCCTTTGCGCCCCCCAGGGTGAGTGGGAAGGAGAGAAGGAGGGCTGCATGGGCCTTGGGACAGCTGTGTGAACCACCCTCCTGCCCTTCCTGGGGCTGCGGTCTGGCTGTCTCAGTGGCTAGCCAGGCCAGGCCTGTAGATTATCCCAGCTTGAGCCTGTCCGAGTTGGAAACAGATAGCTGCCTTCCAGAAGAGAAAGAAAAAAAAGTTCTCCACCCAGAAACCAGGCAGCCTCCTGGGGAAGGGGATTCAGGCCAAGGGCACAGTAACCGTAAACACGAGGAGGAAGAAGCCGAACTTCCCGGGATCTGCAGGGTGGAGTGGGACTATCAACTCCCCCACCCCCTCCCAGCCCTCGGAGACTTCCTTCCTGGGGGCTGCAGGACTCTGTTGGCACTGTTGCTAAAAGCTGTAGGCAGGGCTTTGCAGAGATGCCCCCCAGAGCCACTCCTGCTCTGGAGCCCCCATAGGAGCCCGGGAATCTCCGGGTCAGACCCTGGCTCAGTCTCTTTCCCTGTTTCTTCATCCACAGAATGCCATAGATGGAATCAGTCACCCAGAATCTGGTGCTGATATCCCTTCTGGCTCTGAATGTGAGTGTGAACCATGATTCTCCTCCTCATTTTCCCCTTTCTCCAAAGCCGCTCATTCTCCAGCCCGTCACTGCTTCCCTTCAGTCCAGTTCACCAAGCATCTGTCTTTTACAAAAACCAAGCAAAAACAAACAGACATTCTTCTTAATTGCCTCCCTTCCCCAGTTATACCCCCTGTTATAATGCCAACTCCTGAAGAGCTGGCACTGTCTTTTCTGTCTGTATCCCCAGCCCTAAGCATAGTGCTCTGTACATAGTAAGTGCTTAATAAATGCACTTTATTTTAGAGGGGTAAGACAGGACAGTTGAGGGTAAGTGACTTGCCAAAGGTCATACAACTAGTAAGTGTTAAGTGCCTGAGGCCAGGGCCAGTGCTCCATTCACTGTGTCACCTAGCTGCCCCAATAAATGTTTTTTTACTGACTAAGTAAACACTTGCCAGCATACCTCAGGTCTGACCTTCTAGGCCAGGTGCCCCCATGCTGCAAAGACGGGAGTGAGAGAGGGGCCTGTTCTTCTGGAAGGGCCAAGCTTGTTCTTCCATAATCACCCAGCTTTCAGTCTTCGGATTCTTTCTGGATACATTGTCTTCACCTTCTATTTTGCTGTCTTGGTTCTGCAGACTTCTGCTCTGCATCCGTGGCATCATCTTCCATCTGTTGAGCTGGCCCCAGTGGATTCACTTATCCTCTGAACTAGGATTTAAGTGTGGGTGCTGGGCCAAGCTAGCCCTCCCTCCATGGAGTTGGTGTTTGGTTGAATTTCTCTGCTGTTGTCTGACAAACACAGGTCAGCCTAGACCAGACAGGGTGGTCCTCTGCTGTTAGCCAGGTGCTTCCCCTTCCCTGGCTTCAATTCTCTCATCTCAGGTGCTGCCCCTTTTTGTACCCCTGACACACAGGAGACACTTCCTAAATTTTTCTCACCTGATTGTGCAGTAAAGCCCAGGTGACCTTCTCAGGTCCCTTCCTGCCCTGCCCATGACATTAAAGTGACTCTGAGAAGCTGTGTATAGTGTAAGCATGTTTTGTGATAAACCTGCAGTGAATTTTTTTTAATGCTGCCTGCTCCCGTGCCCCTGAAGGACTCTGATTCTCTCCACAGTGTGAGACTGCTTTCTCTGGAGGCTGGAGGGAAAGGCAGGCTGATTTCCCTGGGTGTCAGCAGACTGGTCGGTGGGGCCGTGGGGACCCACCAGTGGCTGGCTGTCTGGGCTGGTGCTTGAGGCTGTCAATAGTCATGCTTGGCTTTGGTGGGGGGGGGGGGGACGAAGGGGATCCTGACACTGGAGGGCACTGTTGCTTCCCCCCAAAGGCCATAGTCTGCTCCAGTGGGCAGAGGCTCACCCTCCCCTCTTCGCCCCATCTGGGCCAAGAGCCTCCATAAAGTACCAGGAATGTACAATAGCAGGCATTCCTCAGATATTTCCTGGTCGGTTGGTTGAATGCAGGATATGCCACTGGCATCAGGCCCCATGCCCCAAGCCTGTCCTGGGCATCTTTGAAGGTGAAATGTTCAGGAGAGTGTTGGGGAGCAGACTGAGCCAGCTGTGTGCCCACCAGAAAACCTTCTTGGGTTGTTTTTTGGCTCCTCGGCTCCCTCCCACCCCACAGTCTCCCTGCACATGCTGGGGGCCAGCACCCCCAGCCTCCTGGTGCTTCCTTCATCCCCTGACTTAGCCCCATGCCTGGAATGTCCTCCCCTCTCTCCTGGCTTCCCTCAGGACGTGCATCAGATCCCACCTTCAGCAAGAAGCCTTTCCTCAGGGCTCGGCCTCCCTTTGTCCCTGTCCCAAGTTTGACTCCACAGGGAGCTGCATGTTGACCCCCTTGAGAGCAGACCCCATTCTGTTGCTTTTCTTTGTGACCTTTCCCTTAGCACAGTGCCTGGCTTGCAGCCTTTGCCCAAGAAATGCTTGTTTACTGACTGACTGACCAGCCGATTTGTTGACTTTCCAAAAGCTTTTCTCTTCCCTGCCTTAATAACCAAGACCGGTGACTCTAATTCTTGGTTACAGCCATCTATCGAGGATCAGTGATCACGGGGTGGGAATCCCCCACTAACCCCCTGCAGCCCAGCTAGAATAGCTTGGGCATTTTAGCCACTACTAAGTGTCCAAGGTGGAGCTGGAACTCGTCTTGCTCCAGTTACGTAGCAGTGAAGAGGGCAGCTAGGCGGTACAGTAGTTAGAGTCCTGCAGTTGGGAGGACCTGAGTTCAAATCCTGCCTCAGGCTTAGTGGCTGTGTGACCTCTTTAATGGCTCCCTGCCTCAGTTTCCTCATCTGTAGGATCAGGACAATAACAGCAGGGTCATAAAGTGATTAGCACACAGAACAAGCACTCTTTGAAATGTGGCTGGTGGTAACAGTAGTTCTGATGATGATGCTGATTGTCTCAGACGCTTCTGTAGGGCAGAAGAGCTCATGAAATGCCTTCTGGATATCAGTCTGTTGGTCAGATCCTCAAGGCAGCCCCACTCAGAGACACAAGCCAGTGTCATTGTGCCCATTGTGCAGATGAGAAAAGGGAGGCTTGGCCTCCACTGTGGTCAAGTGTCCACAGGCCAGTCCACTGAGCCTCAGCTCTCTGCACCCCGCCGTGCCTCCGCTAGCCTGTGTGGCCTCCAGCAGGCCACCTCACCCCTATTCCAAGGTGAGGGACCCCCTGACGTAAGCCCCTTAACTGTGTAGGGCAATTTCCTTGTCTATAAAAGGGACCCACGATGATGTTTGCAAACTTGGAAGCACTTTGTAAATGGGCCCTGTCCCACTGCCACCAGCACCGTGGCTCAGCAGGAGGCAGCCCACCCCAAGGGATTGGGGGAGTGATGGCGTGGAGAGTGTGCCAGGCTGAGAGCTGGGGAGACCAGGCTTCAGGTCCTGCCCCAGACACTTGCAGGCTGGGGCCCTGGGGGAGTTAGGGCCTCAGTTTCCTCACCTGTAAGATGGAGCTGGGCTCTCTGGCTTCTGAGATTTTTCTCTGATCTAAGTCTGTCCAGCGTTTTTACTTTCAGATGCTCTTTGCTGAAAGCTTACTGGGAAAAGGTAGGTTAGGAGTAATCCCGTAATCCCATCCTATGCCCCATAGCCTTAATCTGGTTCCTTCTCCCTGGCTGGCCATCCAGGGTCCTCCTGCTCACTGCTCAGCCCAGGTGGCATGGAAGAGCTTGGGTTCTCATTGGTCCTCTCACAAAGCAAAGCCTGTCACATTGCCCTGTCCCCCCTTCACCCAGAAAGGAGGGTCCCCGAGATTGAGGCAGCAGCTCAGTGTAGTTCAGATTCTACATGAGAACGAGCAGCCCCATCTCCCTGGATCCTGCCTTACTGGCCCGTGTTCTCCTTGGTGGCTTCAGCTAGACCCTAGACTCTTAACTGGCCAACCTTGGGGTTAGAGGGCAGGGAATGGGGTGTGTGATGCCCTCTTGAGCAAATTATCATCCCTCTCTTGTTTTCATTTCTTCCTTGTTGTAATGATGATTGATTATATCATCAGTTGACCAATTCATTAGTGTCTGTTAAGTGACTGCTGTGGACAGGGCACTAAGGGGACAGAAATCTGAAAAACAAAACTCTCAAGGAGTTTACATTCTAATGGGAGAGAAAGGTGCCTAAAGAAATACTAACAGTATATGCATATGAGGTTGTGGATGGATGGATGGATAGGAAGGTAGACAGATAGATAGATAGATAGATAGATAGATAGATAGATAGATAGATGGATAGATGGATAGATGGATAGATGGATGGATGGATCGGATGGATGGATGGATGGTCAGAGATGGACAATGGCGAGATAGATTGATAACGGTGGAGGGCAGATGGAGCAGGAAAGGCTTCATTCAGAAGATACTGCCGGAACTGCATCTTTAAGGAAGATAATGCCTCTGGGAGGTGGAGGTGAGGATGGATTGGGTTCTAGGCATGAGGGATGGCCAGTCCAAAAGAGGCCCCAGGGTGGGAAGTGGAGGGTCAGGTGTGAGGACCAGTAAGGCCAGTTTGGCGGAGAGTGGGAATGGGTGTCGTGCAATGGGCTGGAGGGCAGGGTGGGTATCAGTGAAGGGCCTGAAATGCCCCACTGAAGAGTCTGTTGATGCTGGAGGGGAGGGAATAGCTCAGGGATATGCAGAATGAGAAGGTTGAACACACAACATCTCATGATCCTCACAGCCGCCTGGTGAATGTGGCAGACCCACAGGCATCATTATCCTGTGGGGGTTGGCACTACATGACCCCTTCAGTGCCTTCTCTGTTGTCTGTCCCCATTTTACAGATGAGAACACTGAGGCTCAGAGATAAGTGGCCCATCCAAAGCCACAGAATGGGTCCTAGATCTCTCAAGCAGCCAGACTTGACCCAAGGTTCCTTTTCAGCCCTAAAAGCTTTTCTGTGTGGTCCTGGCTCCAAGTCTTCGTTCTGCTTTGCCTGTAACATCAGCCCTAGTGGACAGTGCAGCATGAAAGGCTTAGGTGTACAGCCCTTCTCTTGCCAGCAGCCCCGTGAGGTGTAGGGGGTTCAGGTGCTGAATCCCCGAGAGGGCACAATTGCCCCCAGCCTGCCAGGAAGCTTGGGCCCAGCCTAGCTCCTCTGGGTTCCCTGGGTCAGCAGACTTACCTCTCTACCAGTCCGCCTCCCGTGTGAGATGAGACACATATCTCCCTGTGGTAGGACACAGCTCTGCAAGCAGGTGTCCATCCATTTGTCCATCTAGAGCCAGCAGGGCATGGGTCAGTTCTGATAACTCTCTCTCCCCACAGGCTCCTGTCCCCTCGGCCCAGCCTCTTAAACACCGCCTCTGATGCCAGGGTCAACCCTTCACCTCAGAAACCCCTGGATCTGAAACAGCTGAAGCAGAGAGCAGCTGCCATCCCCCCCATCGTAAGTATCTCTGAGCCTTCAGGAAGCCCCTGGTTCTTGGGGCTTCTGTGAGGCCATGTCTGCTCTCCTGCTGAGCAAGGAAAGAGCCTCCCGTCCTTTTCCTGGGCCTGTTTCCTGTTCCTTAAGAAAATAAATAATGCTGCAATGCTCCCTCTGAGCATGGCCCGCACAGCTTGGCGGTGGGAGGAGAAATAAAGGCCTACAGTGAGACTTGGCTTCTGGCCCTCGTCCCTGTGTTTCCTGGAGAAATCCCCATGGAAATGAGGCCAGAGAACAGATCTTCGGAGGTGGCTGATGTACTGGCTGGGTGGAGGCGGGGAGGAGAGAAAGCTCGGTCTCTCTGGCCCAATGTGTCTCCAAGATCCTCCACAGTGAGGCCCTTCCTCATCCCCAGATAGTGCCTCCTTCAGCCTGCCACTCCTGCCCATTGGGGTGCCATCGCTGGGCCCCTCCATGATCCCGCTATGAAGGAGGATCAGGTGTCTGCATTCTTCTGGGGGGTATGGACACTGCCTGGAGGCTAATACTGGCTCACGAGGCTACGTTTCTGTTGGGGGCTGGTATTTTCACAGGGGTGCCTGCCAACTTGTTGTGGGTGGAGCCCACTCCACTGCTCCCAGGTCTGTGTGATGGGTCAGCTTTGGGGTCCCCAACACCCCATTACCAATCACAGAATATTTATTGAATACCTTACTGTGTGCTATGAGTGCATCTCCCCTAAGGGTAGGGCCTGGCTTTGCCTTTCTTTGTATTCCCAAGGCACAGAGTAGGTGCTTACTGGACAGGGGCTACAGATCTGTTCAGCTCTGGCCACTTGCACAGAGTTGGACTGGAAGTCAGCGAGGTGTGCTTTGTTAAGCCGTCGGGCCAGGCACCTGCCAGACCTGGGGGTGTACAGATAAAAGTGAAGTAGGCCCTGCCCTTTAGGAACTTAGAGTCTGTCTGTTCTCTCCAGGAATCCCTGCCAGGACCTTGACAGGGCCTTGTCCTGGCATCATCCCGCCCTTGCTTGCATACCACCAGTGACAGGGAGCTCACTCTGATATGCTGATGCAGCAGGTTCCATGTTAGAAGACTCCTAATTGTTAGAAATCCTCTCCTTGTGCTGGGTTCATCTTTGCTTCTCTAGCTTTTCCAAGATGGCACTCCATAACTATGTCTCCATGGACTAGTAAGGAGGTGAAACTACCAGAATTTTCCTTCTTGTTGGGGAAATGCACGTGGAAATTTGAGGCATCCCGTCTGTAAAATGGGCATGACCTCACTGCTGTCAGCCGTCAGGAGCATCAGGCCGCAGTGAGGAAGCTCACCGTGCCTCCATTCTCTCCCAGCAGGTCACCAAAGTCCATGACCCTCCTCGGGAGGAAGCGACCGCAGGAAAGGCGGCCCCGCCTTCTCAGCATCTCCTCCAGCCAGAGGGTGAACCCCCCCAGCCCAGCAGCAGCCCCCGGGGCCAGAGCAGGAGCCCCGCCGTGGAGAAGGATGGTAAGCCTTGAACTGAATCTTCCCAGAGAGTGCCAGGCTCTAGGGAGAGGGAACAGGGAGCATATCCTGGCATTACTCTTTTTCCTCGGCCGCCTTTCCTCAATTCAGTTCAACAAGGAATTATTGAGTTTCTATGTGCTAGACCCTGGGGACAAGAAGAAAAAAAACAGATCTCTGCCCTCAGTGAGCTTACCCTCCCCTGGGGGGAAGGGGCACAGGGTCCATGCAGAGCAATGGTGGTGGGAATGGAATCCTTAACAGATGGGGGCAGAGTCCAGGAAGAGGACAGCCAGGAGGGAGGGCCGAGGGGATCAGGTTGTCTTCATTCAGTGTGTCCGTCTGTATCTATTTTCTCCTCTAATTGAGTGTGAGAAAAGTGCTTGGTGCTTTGTAAATGTAGGTGCTTCATAAATGATTGATCAGCGAGACAGGGCAGAGGGCAAAATCAAAGCAATCCCGTCTTGGGTCTTAGGTTCAGGTCAGCCGTGGAGCTCAGAGGAAGCCCTCTCAAGATTCAGGAGCCCCCATGCAGGATTGGGGTGGCTGGGTGGTGCAGTGGATAGAACCCTAGTCCCCTGGTCCTGGACTCAGGAGGACCTGAGTTCAAATCCAGCCTTAGGCATAAGCTACGTGATCCTAGGCCAGTCACTTCCCCCTGTTTGCCTCTGTTTTCTCATCTGTAAAAATGAGCTGGAGAAGGAAATGGCAAACCCCTCCAGTGTCTCTGCCAAGAAAAGCCCAGATGGGATCACAGATGGTCCTAAGTGACTGAACAGCAATGCCAGATTGAGCCTGTGATGGCTCTCCAAGCCCAGGACGGTTGCTGCTAGATCAGTGACCTTGTTCCAGGAGCGACTGGGAAGTTCACTGCCCCTTGGTGTCAGCAGCCCAGCTTCAGGGCAGGTGGTGTGATTCTCGGCTTACCTACAGAAGCTGTAAAATTGGCCAGGGCAGGTTTTATTATCACATGTGACCAACGCTTTCATCTGAAGAGTCTGACACTGCTTATCATGGCCTCCAGGAAATCAGGCCAGTGAACTTTCCCCTCCCCTATCACTCCTGGGGAAATCTCTCGACCTTTGTCTGAGCCTCCATCTTCTCTAGCTCAGCAGAGAGGCCCCATCCTCTCCTGGCTGAGTTCCCTACAGAGGTCATTGGGTTTGCTGCCTGCTGTCCCTACTGCCCCCTAGGAAGCCCAGACAGAGCTGATTCCTGCACTGCCCCTCTCACACAGGGGGACAAGGGAGCAACAGAGACCCCTGGATGGGCTGCCGGGCCCTGTGGAACAAGTCGTCACCTGCTTTCTCCTGTCACCTCTGAAACCAGGCTGGACTGACTAGCTCATTCTGGGTCTACCTTCTCCCAGAGGAATGGAATGTTGGTGTGAAGGTGTAGCTGGGTTCTGTGCTGCTCTACTGGGGCCCTGAGCCAGTAGAGGCTATCCTGGGATAGCCTCGGGAGGCGGCTCCTACAGCCAGCTCCCCACTGTCCATCTGCTCCTCTGACCAGAAGACCCATCCCTTGTGGCCACATTGCCCATTTCCTGCAGTTTGCTGCTGGCCTTTTGCTGGCCAAGGATGGAGGCAGTATTCAGGATGTAGCCTGGGAAAGGGTTTAGCCTTCTGGATGCTGGCCTGAAGACAGAGAAGAAGACTGTTTGCTGGTGGGGCTGGGACAAGCTGGTGTTGCCCAAAGGGGACTGGTCAGTGCCAGATACCTGCTCTCTAATCTCACCTGCCTGCCTTGGCTCTGAGGGTCTAGAATCCAGGAGGAGTCTTCTCTGGCTGGACAAACTCCTCAACCTGGAGTGCTCTTGGCCCCTCATGGAGGCCTTGGGGAGGGCCCCCCACTGCCAGTGGTCACATCCCCATCTCAGACTTTCTTGCTTGGCAGTCTTCCTTCTCAGGATCTGTTGGTCCAGTGGCCTTTCTGTGGACAGGACACAGCTTCAGAGGGATAGGGCTTTAGGGGCCATGTGGGACAACCAGGAAGAAGCTAGTGCCCAGAGAGGTAATGGCAAGCTGGAAGAAACCTCAGAGTCTCTAGCCCAAGCCCTCACAGGCCATGACAGACAAAGAAAGTTGCCTGGGATCACACAGTGGAGCGAGATTCAAAGCCAAGTCCTAGGATCACAGACACTGAGAGAGAGGCCTTAATGGCCATCAAGCCCAACCCCCTCTTTTACCAGGTGAGGAGATGAGGGTTTTGCTGAGGGCACCACCCCTAGAGATGCATCCTCCAGAGAGCACTGCCCTACCATTGCCATGGCACACCCACAGACGGTGCTAAAGCTTCCTCCAGGCTGAGTAAGAGGTTGGGGGGAGTGACCCCTCCCAGGAGCGGATCACTGCTTCTTTTAGCATATTATCCTCTCTTCCCTCAATCTGCTGCCCCACTTAACTTGTTGGGTCAGTCAGTCAGTCCGTAAAGCATATTAAATATGCCAGGCACTGCTCAGCACAGGATTTGCAAAGGCCACCGTGAGATAACCCCTGTCCTCCTGGAGCTCTGTAGGGGACCCATGGCAGAGCAGCTGCCTTGGGCCGGGGGCTTCTCCTTGAGGGAGGGGTAGGTGGGTCTTAGCCGGTGGCTGAGGCAGCATGGTGCAGAGGACCGGGGGAGCCTTGGGCCCTGGGTTTCAGTCCTGCTATTGACTTTGCCCCCTCCAGGTATCTGACTGTGCCCTCAGTTTTCCCATATGCTTAAAAGAGTAGCTTTCACTAAAATCCTATGGTTAAGTGGAAAGGGCTTTGGATATGGGGTCAGGGACCTTGATTCCTATCAAGTCTGCTTCTTAACTCTCCTGACTTTGGGCAAAGAGCGTCCCCTCTCTGGGCCTCATCTCCTCACCTGGTAAAGGAGGGAGTTGGGCTTGATGGCCATTAAGGCCTCTCTCTCAGTGTCTGTGATCCTAGGACTTGGCTTTGAATCTCGCTCCACTGTGTGATCCCAGCCAACTTTCTTTGTCTATCATGGCCTGTGAAGTGAGGGCTTGAGCTAGAGACTCTGAGATCTCTTCCAGCTTGCCATTACCTCTCTGGGCACTGGCTTCTTTCTGGTTGTTCCACATGGTCCCTAAAGTCCTATCCCTCTCTGAAGCTATGTCCTGTCCTTCGAGCTTCTCCTTAGAGCTGGGTCAGAGGGCCAAGGCTGGTGCCCAGGGCAAGGTGGGACCTAGCAACAGTGCTTTCAGAGAGGAGGTTAGCATAGGCCCTGGGTCTACCCCAGGGATCCTTGAACTTGAACGTTTGGGGAGAAAGTACACAGACATCCTACATTACACATCCTAGGGGGTCTGCGTGATTTTTTATATGCTAAAAGAGAGGACCGTTTTTTGCTCCAAAAGGTGGATAACTGCTGATCTCATAGAGCCCAGTGACTGCCTGGGCAGCAGGGATGTGTTATCCAGGTAGGAAAACTGGTCTCTGGTCATGTTCTTGAAGCTGCAGGAAGGACCACAGCTACTGGCCAATGAAGGGACGTGGATGCTGGAGCCAGAGCCAGGCATGCCCTCCCTCTGGGCCTCAGTTTCCCCATTTGTAAAAGGAGAGGATTAGTTCTCAGCTAGAGTTAGGGGTGAGGGAGCAGGTCCTTACAGACGATAGTGGAGTTGTTTGTTTGTTTTTTTTTTAAAGAAGCATTTTCCCCCCAGTTCACAAAATTCTATTTTCTTTCCTTCTTAATCTCTCCCCACTACCGAAAAGAAAAAGAAGCTTATAACCAGCACGCAGAATCAGACACACAAATCTCCATGAGGGCCGTCTGTCACTGTGTGGCCAGAGTCCATCCCTTCCGAGTCAGAGGCCAGCGAGCTTGCCTCGGCACAGGGTGGTCAGTGCATTCAGGCCATCTGGAGTGAAATGGTTCCCTCTGTCCCAGGGGAATCCTGATAGTGTCTGGGCTGCCCTGCAGCCTCTGGCAGCTGTCTCGGCTCTTTGAATGGCCTGCCTGAGGTGTGATTGAGGACTGCATCCTAGAGAGGCAGCCAGGCTGTTCTTCAGCTTTGCTGTAGGGAAAGTCGGCATGTGAGGCGAGGCATCCTTCCACTCAGCCCGGCCCAACCAAGGCTGATCAGCCAAACTGGAGTGTGTGTCTGCTATATGATGTACTGAGTTCTTTTCCCACAACATCCCTGGAAGATGTCACATCTCCATTTTACAGATTGGAAAGCTAAGGCATTCACAGGTGAAATCATTGGGTTACACAGCACAGGCCTGACACCCCTCCTGTGCCACTGACTGACTGTGCGACCGACCCACAAGTCACTTTTTCTCTGTGATCTCCACCGTAAAGGGAGCTTGGACAGGATAGATGCCCTCTAATGGCCCTCCATAGCTTTACATTTGTGATTTCTGTGTTCAAGGCTCTAAGGGCCCTTCGTCATCATCTGGCCCACTTCCCTCATTTATAGGTGAGGGTACAGGACTTAAGGGTGGAACTAGGGCTGGAGGGAAGAGAGGAAGGAGGGAAGGAAAGGAGGGAGAGAGAAACAAAGGAAGGAAAGAGGGAGGGAGAGAGAAACAAAGGAAGGAAGGTGGTGAGAGGGAAGAGAGAAGGAAGGAAACGTTTGGTTCTGTTTGTCATTCTGTCATTACAAAATGAGTCATCCAGCATGTATTAAACTCTTCCTGCATACCAGGCACTATGCCAAGCACTGGACAGACACAGAAAGGTGTGCCAAAGCCTGTGCCCTTGTGGAGCTGGCATGCTTGGGGAAGTGGCATGTGAGTGAAGATGTTGAGCCAAGGTCATGGACCTCTCTAGGGATCCACTGTTTTCTGGTCTGTAAAATGACTTGGCTAGGTGGTTTCCAAAGCTGTCTTTGGCTTTGACGTTGGGTTCAGTTCCCTCCGTGGGCTGGTTGTACCTACTGTGTGCCAGAGTTGAGGTCTGGTCCAGTGGTGGTGCGGGGTGCTAGGTGTACAAAGATCATAAAAGAGGACCAGTGGGAGTGAATGCACCCACATATATGGAGATCACATCTGAGTCCAGCTGCTCCCTGGGCACTGCCCTTTTAGGGGAGTGCTGTTGGCAGCCAGGGTAGAGAAAGCCTTGAGCCTGTGGTAGCTGAGGATCCCACTGAAGGCATTGGGGATGTGTGGCCTGGAGGAGAGAAGGGTCAGGGGGCAGGTGGAGTAGCCTTCGAGGACAGAGCCAGGAACAGTGCTAGGAAAGTGCCAGAGACAGGCTGAGGCTGGACATTGAGGGGACGCCTCCTGACAATGAGAGCTGTCCCACAGTGGGCAGATTAAAGACCACTCATCCAAAATGTCACTGTGGGGATTCTCATTTCCATCGCAGACTGGCTAGATGCCTGCTGAGATCCTTCCAGCTCTGAAATTCTGGGGGAGTCTGGGTCCAAAGGCCTGGGTTCATATCCCAGCTATGCCTTTTCCTGCCTGCATGACCTCGGGGAAGTCCCTGTTTCCTCATCAGTAAAGTGAAGCTGTTGACCTCCATGCTCTCTCGGCCATCCGGCTCTGACGTCCCCTCCGGGATTTGGTTACCAGCAGCGGCTCTGAAGGACGCGTCACAAGGGGGCCCAGTCGTCCTTGCTGACGTCAGCCCTCACTTCTCTGGGCAGGCCTGCCTGGCTTGTCCTTCATGAATCCATCCAGAGCCTTCTGAAGCTAGGTCTGTTTACTGCTGGGACACGGCCTGCAGACGATCGGCTCTGTGGGCTTATCATCCACAGTGACAGCAGGGCTTCTCTGTGCTGCACTTGGGCACCCCCAGCCTGGCTTCCACACGTCAGCATTCTGCTGCTCACTCTCCATGATGTGGGACTGGTCTGTGAGGCCGCCCCCAGAATGCCCGGCATCCCTTCAGCCTCAAAGTGAGGGCCCCCCTTCTTCACGAGCCCTTTCCTGATCCCCCGGCTGCCAGTGCAGCCTCCCGCACCAGTTACCTGGTAGACCCGTGTGTCCCACACCCCCTCCCCACCGCTGATGTAGGAGCCCCTTGAGGACAGGGTGCCCTGGGATCTAGTATGTGCCTACTTACCGTTAGCTCGTGGGTGGATGGATCCCACATCCTGCCTTTATTTAGGCCCAGGCTTCACATTCTTCCTGGGAGGGCTTCACAGGCACTGAATGTGCAGTTTCAGGGGGTCCCCAGGTCCATCTGGTGCACCCCATATGGGGACAGGGACCTTCCCTGTGGAATCAACATCATCCTCCCTCCCTTCCTTTCTCCCTCTTCCCTCCTCTCCCTCCTTCCTTCCTTCTTCCTCCTTCCATTCCTCCATCCCTTTCTCCCTCCCTTCCTTCCCTCATTCTCCCTTCCTCCCTCCTCCCTCCCTCCCTCCTTCTCTCCCTCCTTCTTTCTTTCCTTCCTTCCTTCTTCCTCCTTCCCTTCCTCCCTTCCCTCTCTCTCCCTCCCTCTCTTCCTCCCTTCTTTCTTCCCTCCTCTCCCTTCTTCTCTCCCTCCCTCCTTCTCTTCCTCCTCCCCTCTCTTCCTCCCTCTTCTTCCTCCCTCCCTCTCTCCCTCCTTCTCTCTCTCCACCCTCCCTCTCCCCTCCTTCCTCATACATGTTCCTGTATATTGGGCCATGATGATCCATCGTCATGTGTGATCTCATAGTGACACTGTATTGGATAGAGTCTGTGTGGTGCCCGCTGTGGGCATCAGCCCTCGTTTGGTGCCTCGGTCTCTGGACAGGCATGCCTCCTTTGCCCCACTCAGGCTGTGGTGCAGGCCCTGGGCTGGGGCTCTGGACTTGGAGTCCAGGGAGCCCTGATTCCAAATCCTGCCTCCCCCACTAAGCTCGGGCATGTGGCCTCTAGCTGCCCTTATCTCTAAGCCTTGGTTTTCTTATCTATAAAACGGGGCTAATAGTAGCAGTGGCACCTGCCTCCTGGGGGTTGTGATTGTGGGCTGGGCTCTAGCTGGCTTCCCAGGGCCCTTTCTGGCTCTAAGTCTGCGGTCTGATGTATAGAGTCAGGCTGAGTTAGGAGGGCCTGGGTTCACATTCTGCCCGTGACTCTAGCGGCAGGGCTGTGAGAAGCAGCATCCGGGCCTTGGGGCCTCATTCCTCCTCCGTAAAAGGCACTGGCCTCTCAGGATTGTGAGGCTCAAACAAGGCCAGCTTTGCTGAGCCCCCGAAGCCCTTCAACACTCTGTACAAGTGCCCCTCAACAGAGATGTCTTTGGGGAGGTTTTGCAGACAGCACAGTATCAGAATGTCCTCAGTGGTGTGAGGTGGTACCAGCCACTTTCAGGGCAGGGCCTGGGGCAGAGGAGGGAGAGGGGTCGGCAGGGGCCGGACTGGGGTCCAAGGAGGCTCCTTGTGGGCGGTAGGACGTGAGCTGGCCATGAAGGATGGCTCAGACCACACACCCCCATCCAAGGCAGGGTGCCCACTTCCGAGGCACTGACAGTGACGGGGGGCATGGCTGGGTGATGCTGGAGATGGGGGTGGGGTGGAGCTGTGATCAGAAGGAGGATGGCACTTTTCTCAAGCTCGGCCAAGGGAGGACCTAGACGGGACGGCTGTGGTTTCCTGAGGGCGGGGGCTGTGGGCTGATGCTTGGGGAGCCCCAGAGAGCAGAGGGCCTGACGGGACCGTTTTATTTCTTCCTGTAGAGAAGCCGGTGTATTTTTCCTCCTTCTCAGAGGGCCAGAAGCTGAGCGGGGAGTCTGCTCCATGCTGGCCCCCAGCCCTTCCTTTCCCTGTGCCTTCTCGAGAAGTGATCAAGAACTCCCCACAGCTGGAGCCCCCCACCTTCCCATATAACCCACCAGGTAAGTAAGCCTGGTCCTGGGCGGGGCGGGGGACCTCTGCCGGGCTACATCACCTCTGGGGCCTACACGGTCTTCTTGGGGGGGTGGGCCTGCCCTAGCCACCTTCAGCTGTCACCCAGGAAGAGGGCTCAGGGCTCTCCTGCCTGGCCCCAGGAGGCAGGACCAGCAGGGACGAAGGCTTGTGGTCACAGACAGACTCGGGCTGCCCTGGAACAAGGGGCATCTTAGCACCCAGGTGGCATGGCCTGCCTCATGGTGGGGCAGAGAGCTCAGATCTGCAGCCCTGGATATTGAAGACAGCCCTTGGCCAGAGCCAGGCTGGGCTCAGTGGCTTTGGGGGCCTTCCAGATCAGGCCTAGCCCAGCCTCAGAGCAGAATCTGGGGGATGGAGCATCCTTCACTGTCCCCAGCACTGACTAGGATCATGGATCTAAAACTATTACGGGGGGCCATTAGATTGCTAGGCCTGCCGTCAGGAAAGACCCAAGTTCAGATTTGTCCTCAGATACTCACTTGCTATGTGACCCTGGCCAAGTCACTATTTGCCTCAGTTTCCTCCCCTGTAAAAGGAAGAGGGCAGACACGGCGGGCACTTAAGCTTCTTCCTTCCTGCTCTGGGTCATGTGGTTCTTTGAATGCACACGGCTTATTTCCCGCTGCATGGCTGGGCCTCAGTTTACTCATGTGTAAAATGGAGCGTTCATTCAGGGCTTGCTGTGTACCAGGCGTTAGAGGTATGGAGGCCCAAACCAGCAGGCCATTCCTGCCCTCCCAGAGCTTATACTCTATTGGGCAGTGATCTCTGAAGGCCCTTTCCAGCCCTGTGGCCTCTGGGAAGTGGGCGTCCACCCAGCCTTTGCTTGCAGGCCTCTGGTGAGGGTGGACCCACTCCCATCCAAGCCGCCTTCACCTTGAGGCATTCCACCGGCCCCTGCCTCTGGGCACAAGAAGAGTGGCTGACCTCCCAGCCCCAGGGGATGCCCCCGCCTGGGATCCCTCAGTGCAGGGGGGCTGGTAGAGGTGGCCAGTCATGCCAGGGAATTACTGTACCACCCCTGGGCAGTCTGGGAGGGCTTTGTGGAAGGGGCCCCTCTGCCAGGGAATCCTGCCTCTGGCACTCTGGAGGAACGAGGGCAAAGGTCCCCTCTGTTGCATCAGTGCCTGACCCAGCAAGCACGCCAGGAGTGGGTGGGGGAAGGTTCAAGGCTGGCGTTTCCCCTTTGGCCCACGAGTCAAGACAGCAAACGGTTGTTAAGCAATTACTGTGTGTGGAGCAGCAGATAGAATCCTCCTTTCTGTGAAGGAGCTGGACAGGTGTGGGCGGGGAGAGGAGCGTGGTAAAGGGCTAGCCTGGACACTGCCTTCAGAGGGAGGCTCCAGCAGGAGCCAGCTAACAGGGGGCACAGGGATGGTCCCCAGAGCGTCGCCTGCCGTGGGACCCTGTCTGCTGTCTGTGCTGCTGCTGTCAGATGCAGTGCCCAGGACAGCAGGCGTGGGGCCAGTCAGCAGCACGCCCTCCAGGCGTGGGGCGTCATGCTCCAGGGCATTCCATGTGCGTGCATCTCTCTGTCTCATGTCCAGGTCACCCCATCTCTCTCAACCTGCATGACGGTGCCAGGTCCAGCCTGCAAAGAGTGCCCAGCATCTCCAACCCGCCCCCGCTTATCTCTTCTACCAAGCACCCTGTTGTCCTGGAGAGGCCTGTGAGCTCCCAGGTGAGGCTGTGAGGGGACACCGGGCACCCTGGGCAGCTACAGGCAGGGGGCAGGCGAGCAGCAGCCCCTCTTTCTCTCTCTCTCTCTCTCTCTCTCTCTCTCTCTCTCTCTCTCTCTCTCTCTCTCTCCCTCCCTCCCTCCCTCCCTCCCTCCCTCTCTCTCTCTTTCTCTCTCTCTCTCTCTCTCTCTCTCTCTCTCTCTCTCTCAGAGAGAATTGACGCAGCTTAGGGGAATGGGTCACAGGAGGAATAGAAAGCCTTGGTGTTCCTAGTCTAAGGTCAAGAAGGGGCAAATCAGTCCATTGGAAAACTCTAGTATCTTCCCTTCATGCCCATCTAAGGACATCTTAAGGTCCCCAGGGAAGACCTGACCTACAGAGGTGTCTCCAGCCACAGTTAGGATAATGAAAAGCTCGAAGTTTGCATTTCCTGTTAAGTTGGACAAAGCACGTCACATGTGTGCTCTCCTGTGGTCCTCACAACAACCCCGAGAGGCAGGGGCTATTATTATCCTCCATTTTACAGATGGGGAAACTAAGGTAACAGTGGGACATTGATTTGTCCAGGGTCACACAGTTGGTAGTGTATGATGCAGGATTTGAAATCAGGTCTTCCTGACTCCATCCAGCATCCTCTGTACTGCCCACCTGGCTACCTTGGGACAAGGCTGCTTAACCAGAGCCTTGTGGCTCAGTGTGGAAAGCACCAAACTCTGAGTCTGTACCTCAGCTCTGCCTCTCTGCTCAGCTGTTTGACCTTGGGCAAGTGCCTTTTGTTCTCTGAGCTTGTTTTCTCATCTGTAAAACCCCAACTTCAACAGGAGGCACAACAGGGATAACCGAAGGTGGGGGGGCCTCGCTGCCCCAGCCCAGACCCTAGATTCTCCCGGCTGCCCCAGCCCAGACCCTGGATCCTCCCCGCTGCCCCAGCCTCTCCCTCCAGACCAGAGACTAAACCCCGGGAAGCTGGAGCGGCAGTAGGAATCGTCTGAAGGTCTGGACGGGTCACAGTCAGTCCCAGGATTCTCCGGGCTGGGACTGCACAGGGCAGGGCAGGGAGGGACTTTGGACCAGAACTTGTTCCCTTCCATTCGAGACAATACCAGGGCTGGGCAGGTGCCAGCAGGCAGCTGAGAAGCCGAGGATCCCAGAGGAAATGAGATGGGGGTGGGGGGGCTGAGGACTGGGAGGGGGCATTCACAGGAGGTAAAAATAGCAACCAGTGTCAGCTCCTGATCCACCCTCCCGCCCTCCAGTCACCCTGGAAACGGGGACAGAGGACCTTTGTGTCCGTGGGAGACGGGGCCAGAGTTGGCAGCTGGCCCCAGGAAGTGATGAGGGAGACTGTGTCACTGGGACATCCAGGGGACAGGGCCGTGAGGTCGTGGCAAATCCCAGGGCCTTGGGCCCCCCCAGCTCCCTTCACATTGAGTCATTGGAAGGAGAGAGAGGTAAACTCTGCAGGCCCAGTGAAGGGCCCCAGGCCGTTGGACCAGATGGTAGAGATGCCAGGGACTTGGGTTTCCCAGGGCTGGCTCGCCACCTCCATCCCCAAGCTTCTTTGGACAGACCTCCCCTTAGCAGTGATCCTGCCCTCGCTTCCCAGGCCCCACCCATCCAGGCAGATCCATAAGCCCTCAGTTTACTTGCCTATGGAATGGGAACAGTAACGCCCTCCATACTGCTTTGAGAGAGACTTGGCTGCACGATGTCTTGGACCCAGGACCGTCATGAGCACCTGCCTGGTTTGGGTACCATTCCCCTCCTCTTCTTTCATCACAGGGAGTGCCAATCCAGCTGCATACCCCATATTCTGAGCACGCCAAAGCTCCCGTGGGCTCCATCACCATGGGTCTGCCATTGACCATGGACCCCAAAAAACTGGGTAAGTGCTGGGGCTCCCTTGACCCCATCTGACTGGCTTGGAAGAGTTCGAAAGGGGCCTCAGAGGTCCCGCAGGCCACACTCCCTTCCTCCCCAGCAGGTGGCCATGCTGACTGCTTGAGAAAGCATCCCATGATGGGGAGTATACTCCCCTTTGGGGCAGGGGTGGGGAGGAGGCCCAGGCACGGTGCCAGGTAGTGGGGTGGATCTTGGGCTGCATTTCCCTCCCCTCCCCCACCCCGAGGTCTTGCCCAGAGTGCAAGCTCCAGGAAAACCTTCCTCCCCTGACGCATTTTCCATGGGGTTTGACCTGGAAGTCTGTGTTCAGACAAATCAAGAGGAGCAGGGGAAGAAAAACCATCCGGGAGCCGCTGCCAGCTTTCAGGGGCTCTCTCTTTATCCAAAATGTGACCCCATGCATTCACACGGCCTCCTTCCTCCTCTCAGCAAGGGACCTGGTCACAGGCCCTGCCAGGTGGTGAGGAGGGGCCGTTAACCTAACAGGATGTGATCCCTGAATGTCCCGAGCCCCTCCCATTGGACCGACATTCTGACTCTGAGTATATCCCTGCCCTCCTCAGACTGAAGCCGGAGGCTGTTGTTGGCACGGGCCCCAACTGCCCTCCCCCTTCCCTGGCCTTTATGGGTCAGCTCACCCTCTGGCCATGAGCCAGCGCCTGCCTGTTACCCTCACCCCAAAGGAGAAGTTGACTGGTCGCTAGTAGAGACCCTTCCCCTGACAGCGATGTGGAGATGGGGCAAGGAGAGGGGAAGCTGAGGCCCACAGGCCGTGTCCCTTCTGTCCTGGCATGCTCCCCCTCCACACGGGCCACCCTCAGGGGTCCCCGACATCTCCCTGCAGCTCTGCCTCTTAGCCTTGGGACCAATAGCGAGAGGAGGATGAGCCTGGGGAGCCCTGGGGGCTGCCCCTAGTCACACACTTCTCTCTGCAGTGCCTTTCCCTGGAGTGAAGCAGGAGCAGCTCTCCCCAAGGAGCCAGGCCGGCCAGCCCGAGACCCTGGTGATGCCGGCAACCCAGGAGACGTCGGTGCTGAGAGGTAAGGCCCCAGAGAGGGAGGGAGATCCCATGCCCTGGCCAAGACAGGCACGGACCTCAGAGACCTTCTGGTCATAGAATCGTTGCTCCACAAGCTGGAAGGGGCCCTCAGAGGCTGTTTTACAGAAGAGGAAACTGAGGCCTTCAGAAGGTCCCAAGGTGGGATTTGAGACCAAATCCTCTGACCCTTGCACTGTTTTGTTTTTTGTCCTGCATCTGGATAGGGACCTCTCAGCCTCTGCTCTGCCCTTTCTCCCTCTGGACCTTTACTTTTCCATCTGTCAGATAGGAACGCAGGGCCTGCCCCCTGGCTCCTGATGTCCATCTCTCCAGGGTTGGACCATTTCCCCAAGTTCCCTTGCTTTTCCATAGAGGAGGGCCAGGGATCAGCTCCTGCCTCCCAGGTGCCGTCCTCCCTCAGAGCAGGCGCCTTCTGGGTCTAGAACCCTTTGTGCTGGGGGAGGGCCCATCTGAAGGGACCTCTGGCTGCACTATCTCTCTGGACTTTGGTCTCTTTCTGTCCCATGGCATCTGAGCCACAGTCCTCTATCTTTAAAATGGAGATGGTAAGATTCCTGAAATGCCTCCCCTCAGGAGCAAAGGGCTGGGTCAGCCCTAAAGTATCTTATAAGTGTCAGGTAATTAGTGTTACTTTTAAAATTGACAGTATAATTACTTTACCAACAATAATTTTGTTGGTAAATGCAATATCATTATTACATGTATTAGGAATCATTACAGTAGTAATTGGGGAAGGCTTCTGGAGAGAACCAGACTGGCGTAAGGCCAGCACCTTGGGCTCTGACCTGTTTCTGTGGGGGGTGGGGGTGGCGAGAGACGGGCTTAAGGCTTCAGTAGTGATCTCTGAAGTGCCCCCACCCCACCCAGCCTGGGTTGCCCTCCCCATCACCAAGGATGTCATCTTTCTTAGGAACAAGCCTGGGCTCCGCTCCGGGAGGAAGCATCACCAAAGGCATCCCCAGCAGCCGGCCGCCCTCAGAAAGCCCCATCACCTACCGAGGCTCTATCACCCACGTAAGTGAGCCCCGCAGGAGCCAGGGCAGAGGGGAGGGACCAGCCCAGCACATGGCTCTTATCCTCGGTGGGGCTGCACCCCATGGTAGGGGAGTGGCCTTCATTGTGCTGCCTGCTACCCACTGTGGGCAGTCCCCTTCCAGCCTGCCTGAGGTCCCAAGGGAGTGGGGAGAGCCCCACGGTGTGTACGTGTGTGTGTCTATATATAGTATATGGACGGCTAGGTGCTGCTATAGTGCACAGAGCTCTAGGCCTGAAGTCAGACCCAAGTTCAAATCCAGCCTCAAACACTTCCTAACTATATCACCTTGAACATGTCACTGTTTGCCTCAGTTTCCTCATCTGTAAAAATGAGGAGCTTGGGTTAGAGGCCTCTGAGGACCCCTTCAGCCCTGGATCTGTGATCCTAAGTAAATACAGAGGAATTCTAGGGGGTGCTGTCACTTTCTTCTCCATCCCCCCGATGTGGAAGCTGAGCATGAGGAGCTCCTTCCTTGGCCTTGGTCATCATCTTTCATCTCTCTGCCCTTCACACAGTAGGTAAAAGAATGATAGATGTCAGAGCTGAAAGGGATGCCAGAGGCCGGTTGGCAAAGCCTGTTTATGTTACAGATCAGGAAACTGAGGCCCAAGGAAGTCCTCACTGGCCCAGGGCCCCCTAGGCAGGATTCTAGATTTTGACCAGGTCCCCTGACTCCAGCCTCTGGCACCTGCTGATGCCCCACCCACCTCAGGGCATCATGGGGGAGGAAGGAGATAAGGAAGGGCTGAGACCCAGAGCCTTCTCTCCACAGGTGCTGAGCTTCCACAGCCCACTGTGGAAATATGGGGCCTAAGCCAGGCTCCCACCCTAAATATTCAGCAGTCCCTTGGAAACCTGGGTTCGAGTCTTGGCAGTTCGCTCGGTGACCCTGAGCAAGACATTTCTCTCCTTAAATTTCAGTTTCCTCCTCTGAAAATTAGAGGGATCTTTCACTGGGAAGGGATTCCAGGGCTGTAAGGAGGCAGGGTTGGGGCTCAGGGGGTAGGCAGACCATGGCAGTGTCAGCAGGGTGGGCCTTGGTAGTGTAGGAAGCAGGGGAGACCAGCTCTTGGCACCTGGAGTACAGGCCCAGGGGCATTTAAGTGACTTTCCCAGTGTTTGTAGCATCACCAGGACCTTGGGGCTCCAACTCTCTCATTCTGCAGAAGAGGAAACTGAGGCCAAGGGTGGGCACTCAGGTGGTGTCAGAAGCAGGAGAAAGTCACTCCATGGCGTCCGTTGCTTCTTTAAATTTTTAATTTACCCCAGCACTTAGCACAAAAGAGCTGTTTGATAAATGGTTATTGAACTGATTCCCTAATAGCATAATCTGCCTTTACTTGACCAGTACCTCAGAGAGCACTGACCACACAAGGAGGCAGGGTGGGTTCTCTGAGAGCCAGTGCCTTCCATGAGCCCCCAGGCGCTCCTTCCTGCCCTTCCCTCCCCTTCCCCACAATCATCAAGTCACCTCGATCATTTCCTCTTGGACCTCTGCCCAGAAGCTGCCGTTGACTCAGCCCAAGACTGTCTTCATGTGCTGGTACACCTCCCCCTGCCAAGGTCACCCCAAGCACCCTGGTAGATCTCGGTGTTGTGGCCAAATGTCTCCGAACCCTCTGAGTAGAAGGGGAGGTGGGAGCAGCTTTCATCCCACTCTCTTCCCGGCCTCTTAATTAGCATGACCCTGAAGATAATAGGTTAGTTTATCTTCCTGGGAGAGCCTCCATTGAGAATAAAAGGCTTAACCCTGGCCCTGTCTGGCATTTTCTCAGGAAAATGCTGACCAAGTTCCTCTTGTTAGGAAGGAAGACGTTAGAATGTCATAGATTTTGTGCTGGAAGGGCTCTTGAGAGTGTCAGGTGCCAGAGCTGTAATTCCTAATCTGTATGCCTGTGGAAGTGGCCGGGGTGGGGGTGTGGGCAGGCTGGGGAGCCCACCTGATGTAGGATGGGAGGGGAGAGAAGGAGCTCCATGTGACAGCTTCCTCTTATAATGATTCTTGCTAACTGGGGGCTGAGTCCTTTATTCCTCCTGCCAAGGGAATGCAAGCACTGTCAGTGCCCTCTAAATTGGGGGATCCCTGGGAGAGAGCCTTGGCCATCTCACCCTAGGTAGAGCTTGGTCTGGTTGATAGAGCTTGATCCTCACCATCTGAGCAGGAAGGAAGCCAACTTAGAGAATTGGTGTAGCATGCCCAAGGTCAGCAGGGGTAGCAAGCAGCCAGAGCAAGGATTTCCCCAACTACAGAGTCCAGTGCTCCTTTTGGGACACAGCCCCTGAGGTGCCCTGGCTGGTGAACTCATTCAGACTAGGATGGGAGTGATTTAAAATTCTTAGGCTTTTTCAGATTGAAATCTCTGATAGTTGTAATATAGTGAGTTGGGGATGAGTCTTAGCTTTGGTAATGAACCAGGTTGCATATCTGCCAAAGGAATGAATTTCTAATGACTGAATTTCAAGCTTATGGTGTGGCTACAATGGGGGTGGGGGTGGGGCTAGAAAAGAAAGCAAAGAGCATCTGCAAACCTTTTAGGAATTCACGGAAGAAAGAAAAAGTTGGGAAGGGAACACAGAAAGGTGACATCAGGATGGCAGGAAAGACTTCAGATCTGGAAGAGCTGAGTTCAAATTGTGCCTCTGAGCCCACACCTCCTACCTGGGGGCTCTCCCCACCGCCAGGGTCATTGTAAGGATAATGCGTCACTCACCTTCCAGGGTGATGCCCCTGGGACTCCTTATGTCCTTACTAAAAGTTTTGGCTTTTAGGACTGTCTCAGGTTTGAATCTAGTGAGTTAAGAAACAACCCAGGCTTCTGGCAGCACCCTGAACTGGGCATGGCTTGCTTTGTCTGGCTTCTGGCCCATGGGCTAGTGCTCAGCCATCCCTCCCAGTGCCAGCAGGTCAGTGGGGCCTGGCAGGCTTGTCTCTGGGCCCAGGGGCCAGGAGATGCCAACCGAGTTCTCGTCAGCAGAGAAAGCACCATTGTCCCCCAAAGTGTGGGTGGCTTCTAGTGAGCTCTGGTCACCCAAGGCAGCGGCCAGCCTCAGGAAAACAAAATTCCTAGGGGCCTGTGGCAGGGGAAAGAGGCTTGGGGCAGCAGTGTTTGACCTTCCCGTCTGGGCCAATATAAGCCAGTGAGAAGAAGAGTTTCGTTTAATGAACTCAGAGAGGATCCGGGTAGCCAAGAAGGCAGGCACATTCTTCCCAGCAGAGACCAGAATTCTCAGTCCGTGGGTCTGATGTGATCCAAGGGAAGATGCTGTAGGTCGCTGATTCTTTGGGAGCTAGACACTGACTCACATTCACTCCCACATCCTCACCTGTGGACACTGTCCAAGTAGCTGCTCCTCAGAGGTCAGCAAGGAGAGGAGCGTCCAGGCCCCTTGTCCTTCATGGGTCACTCAGCTAGTCTGAAGCAGGATTCGAGCTCAGGTCATCCTGCCATCGAGCCCTCACCTAATAGCACAGAATCATGCATCTTGAACTAGATGGGCCCTCAGCCAGAGGCCATCTGACCCAGCCTTATTTTGTACATGAGGCAGGTACCAGGCCAGGACTAGAGCCTTCCCACCATTACAAGAGCACTCCTTCCTCCAGTTTTACTTTTGGCCTGAGTACCTGGTGTTTGTGGATCTGGGCTCCACGAGTCTGCCTTGTTCCCGGTGGTCTCCTGGCCTGGGCTGTACCCTGGCTCCCTCTCCTCCTGCTCACTGCCTCCCACATGTGAAGCACGTGTATGCACATGTGTGTGTGTGTGCGCACATGCAGGTGCCCCTGAGGGTGCAGGGCCAGATGGTGACATCTCTCCCTGATGGTGGCTTCTCTCAGGGCACTCCGGCTGACGTCCTCTACAAAGGAACCATCACCAGGATCATCGGAGAAGACAGCCCCAGCCGAGTGGACAAAGGCAGAGAGGATGGCCTGCCCAAAGGACACGTCATCTATGAAGGAAAGAAGGGGCATGTCCTTTCATATGATGGTGAGCCCGAGGGCTTGGGGACACGAGCAGCGTGGGGCTGTTGGCAGAGACAGTTTAGAGGAGGCCAGGAGCTTGGCCTCGCCTCCGAGGTTTCTCCTTAGAATAGACATAGGCCATTTGGAAGCTGGAAAAGAATGGGAGATGAGGACCAGGTCAGGAATCCACACGTGTGCATTCTTGGACAGTTCTCTGTCCTTTGCTCAAGAACATAGAGCTAGAATGTGGAAAAGTGGGCTCGCTCATAAAAACCTCATAAAGGGAGACAGGCAGGCCGACTGGCCTTGGAAGGGAAAATATCAGGCAGAAACACAGGAAACTCTGGAGCAAGGGTGAGGACGATGCTTTTTCTCTGCATTTTAGGGAGGTGAGACCTGTATAGTCTGAGGATCCTGATCTCAGTTCCCACCCTCTCTGACAAGTTAGGTCCCCAGAGCTTGGCTACATCTCCCCCTCGGGGTTCTAGGAATAACAGATAACCCAGAGGAGTCAGGGCTAGTTCTCTAATGCCTTGGGCTTGAGCCCCCATCAGGGTGCTCCTTCCCAAGATTATCAACTGAGAAGCCTCATGTAGCTGCTGTACATGGCACTAAGAACAAAACATCGCCCAAGATGTCTTGGGCTGTCTTTCACAAAGCTGCACGGTCCAGGGAATAGTGGGCTCAAGCTGCTGGCTCACAGCTCCTGGCTGCTAGAAAACCTTTTCTCCCAATTGTGGAGCCTCCCAGCCATTGTTGCCAATGCCAGCGGGTCAGTGGGGCCTGGCAGGCTTGTCTCTGGGCCCAGGGGCCAGGAGATGCCAACCGAGTTCTCGTCAGCAGAGAAAGCACCATTGTCCCCAGATGTGTGGGTGGCCTCTAGGGAGCTCTGGTCACCGAAGGCAGCGGCCGGCCTCAGGAAAACAAAACTCCCAGTGGCCCGTGGGGGGGGAAGTCATGTCTGCCCTGTATTCCCAGTGCAGGCATTGCCTCCAGCCCCTGCTCTACTGGGGAGGGAGAGTGCTGGGGTGCTGATGGGAAGGCACCCACTTAATAAATGTGGGTTGATTGGCTGATTTTGTCCTCCCAATTCAACGGTCTTTTTGCACTTAGTGGAAGGCCTCTGACTATTTGATGGGTTACCATATGGTCTTGTCTAGTTGAAGATGAAGGCTAATGTTTTTCAACCCCACCCTTACATACTAGTAGGGAGAAAAGTTGGGGATTTAGGGGTTTGTTTTTGTTTTTTTCTCCCAAGAATATTTCTAGCCCTTCCTGTCTCTTAAAAAGCAGCTCTCTACCAGGCCTCTTATTTCCCAGCTATTAGGTCAATGAACAGCTGGTTTTGTTTGTTTGGGTTTTTTCCGTACCTGGCTTTTTTAAAAATGGATGCTCTGTTTTAAAAATCACGTTCATTTACAAATACATGCTTCCCTCTTCCATTACTGACGGCCCCCTCATCTCATACAGATTTAACAGAAAGAAGGGAAAACGTCGCACATCAGCCTGGTCTGACAGGTTATACAGTGTTCCCCAGCCATAGGCCCCCACCGCTGCAAAGACAGTGATGCGTTCTCATCTGGTTTAGGCCAGGTTTGGGAGGTTTGCTGTTTTCTGTTGTTCATGTTTCCAGGCCTTCTTCCTTTCCTTACATCTCTCCTGTAGTTGGACATCCTTCCCACCCGGGGCTGGTGGCTGACTTTTCCCTAGGCCAGGGCTTGCTCTCTGCAGGAGCTCCAGGGCACAAGAATGGGGGGCTTTGAAAGTCCGTGCCTGGGCGTCCAGTGGCCTGTTGCCAAACCAGAGGCCAGATTCTGACCTGTGGGAGTCTTGGGTGGTGAATGAGGACATTTCCTCTTTCTTTCCTGTATTAGTCAGAATGAGAGAATCTAGGCAGGCAGATGCAAACCCAGAGCCACCCCTATGAAGAGAAGAGGGCGCTGCTGTGATGTGGCCAGGGGTTGGGAGGCTGGAAAGAGGGGCTTCAGCCAGATCTGCTTCTGACTTAGCTGGACCGAGGCCACTCCAAGAAGCCTTTGTTAGGCACCAGCTGTGTGCTAGGAGCACAGACAGAAAATGGAGATTTAGCAGGTCTATCATACCTTAAGGTTTGTAAAGCGCTTCCCAGAAATTATCTTTTTTGATCCTTACAATGACCCCATGCTATTGTTGGCCCCATTTTACAAACTTGAAGTTAAGTGACTTGTCCAGGGTCACATAGTCAGTGCCTCAGGCAGGATACTGATCCAAGTGTTCCTTACCCACATGTCTAGCAGTCCAGCCCCTGGGCCAATGCTAAGTCTCCTGAGACAGGGAGGCCTGTGATGGAGGGAATCTGTCGAGTCCAATGAGAAAAGGCCCCTGGGTGAACAGCTTGCCTGGACCCCCAGTCTGTCAGGAGTGTGCCCAATGCCTGTGCTGCTCTCTGGGAGCTGCACTGTTAAAACTGGCTTTTAAATATCCACATTGGTGCCCATGGACTACGTCCCTTGGGGTTTGAGCTTCTCCCCTTGGACCAGGGAGCCCCTTGGCCAAGCCCAGGAAGGAAAAGGATAGAGGGCCTTGTTGGGAGCTCCAGCCAGAGGAGAGGTTCTGGGGTTCTTGAGGGCACCTAGGGCCACGGCAAGAAGAGGTGGGAGGGATGTGTCATCTCAAGGTTGGGGCTTCTCTGCCAGACTCCCCTGGCCCCTTCCACAGCCTTTCCCAGGCTTTGCCCCCTCTGACACTCACTCTCTGGGATTCGGAGATCATGAGGAACGCCTCTGCCAGGGCCCGGGCTGCTGCTACTGGGCTGCAGGAATGGTCCCCGCTATAGGCATCTCCCATTGATTGAGACAGCTCAGCTCTTCCAGGTCTGGGTGGAGGCTGAGCCAAGAACATGACCGCTTGGCCATCTTGCCAGAGGGTGCAAAGGGGATCCAAGGGTTGGTTTGAGAGGCTCTGGGCCTGGCCATCGGCTCACCCTGCTCATTTTATAGATGAGGAAATAGAGGCCCAGAGGGTCAGCACTGCTGTGTCTGTCCAGTCCAAGTCCCAGCAGCTTGACCAGTAGGCAGCTGGCCCCAGGGCCATTCCTATTTCTTCCATCCCTGGACTGGGCTCCCCTGTGTTCATGTACTCTCACGGTCTCCTGAGCACATACATGTACACATGGTCCTGCTTACGCACATGCACACAGACATACTGACCCAGTTAGGTCAGAGTAAAAGGAAATTTTCTCCATCCCCCGTTCATGGAAATTATCCAAAAAAAATGACTCAAGAAGGCAGGGCAGGGAGGTGGGGGGACACGCCTGGGGAAAAGCAGATGCCTAGTGTCTGTAACTCAGTGCAATGGTCAGGATCCAGAGCCCAACCACAGACAGTGGGTGGATTTGGGGGAGCATGTCTAGTCACCCAGGGGAGTGGAGACCTTGTGCAAACAAGACACTTTGGCAGCTAAGCCGAGTGTCGGGGCCGAGCCGGAGGGTCAGAAGGGCATTGGTGTGCCAAGCTCACCCCCTGGCCAGAGAGATTGGCCAGCCAGGCAGATGGGTGAGCGAGCCCCAGTGAGGGGGCAGCTCTGCGGCCCCAGGCACCCACACACCAGGCCAATGGATATGTGTATTTGGTTTCCAGGCGTGATGTCTGTGTCTCCATGCTCCAAAGAGGATGGAAGGAACAGCTCGGGAGCGACCCACGAAACATCTGCCTCCAAGCGCACCTACGACATGATGGAGGGGCGCATCGGCCGGGGACTGTCGAGCCGTGACCTCCCCACCAGCATCGAAGGTGGGTGGGTGCCTCCCTGGCGGCAGCTGGGCAGCAGTGCTAGGGCAAGGGCCCTTCCTTCCTTCCCTGAGCTCAGCACTGCAGTGTTCTGGGTCAGTGGGAACACAGCCCCTTGTCCTCAGGGATTTCTGCAGGGCAGAGATAACAGCCCTAATCACTCCCATAGCTGATATTTCCATAGCACTTTAGGTTTGGAAAGCATCTCAGACAGTCCTTTTGAGATAGGTGAGGGAAATGAAGGCAGACGGAAGTTCAGTGACCTGCCCGGGGACGTAGAGCTAGTCAATATCCGAGGTTGGATACGGACCCGGTGTTCCTGACTCTCAAGTCCAGCTCCTCCTTGTGCCCATGCCACTAGTATAAGCTTATAGGGTCAGGGATTGAGCTGGGGGCGAGTCTGCTCCCCTTGTTCTAGAGATGAGGAGGCTGAAGCACAGATTAAGTGACCTACGGGGTCACACTGTAGGTATGTAAGGCAGACTGAAAGCCAGGTGGCGCTGTCCCCCCCGCCCCCTTTGACCCAGAGGGCAGGAACTATTCTGTCACCCGTTCCTGGCATATAGTAGGTGATTAATAAATGCTTCTTGTTTTATTGATTGGCCCAATGAGGATCTGTTGCCTCTTGGTCAGCATTTCTTACATGGCTCCAGGGACAGGACGCAGGCTCTGCCCTCTGGGAGCTCAGGGTAGAGAGTCAGACTCAGCCCCACAGAAAACAAGATGAAAATGTAACTGGGAGATAGGGAGATACTTAACAAAATGAATAAAAATGTGGTCAGTGAGGCCAGTGCCCCTTTGTGGTTTTCTCAGTCACGGCTGCAGTTGGACCCACCGGCCAAGGGTTCTTCACCTTCTCTGTGCCGTGGGCCTCTCTTGCAGGCTGGCTGGGCATATGGCTTCTAAAGGTCCAAAAGAAAACACAGAGACTCACTGAGGAAGCTGGATAGAATGAAGTACGGGTGCGTCTTTTCCCATCCAGGTTAAGAGATCCTATACTAGGCCTTTACAGTTTACCAAGGGCTTTCCTCACAGCAGTCCTGTAAGCAAGGGCATTATTAAACCCACTTTCCATATGGAGAAACTGAGGCACACAGAAGTCAACTGACATGTCTGAGCCTGAATTTGAACTCAGGTTGTCGGGATTCCAGGGCCTGGGCTGTCCACTGCTCTAAGATGAGAGGCAGAGAAGGGACCAGTGCCCATTTGTGGAGGGCTTTTCCTCACCTGGGAGTGCCTGTTCCACTGAAATCACAGGTCTCGATTTTCAAGAGCAGTAACCCAGGAGTGGCCAGGCCTCTGACTCACATTTATGCGGCGCTTTGAGGTTCGGGTGCCTTGCTCACAGCACTTGGGTGAGGTGCATGTATTCTGGCTGGCTCCTGTGATTTCACTGGTATAAGCAGCTGCCAGTGAGGAGACGCCCTCTGCCCAGTGTAGATCGGCACTTGCTCTGCAGCTTAGTTCTGGAGAAAGAGGACTGATGGGCGTGATAGAGGCGAGACCTGAGCCCGGGGCTGCTGCTTCTGAAGCCTGTGCTCCACGCAGCCTGTTGGGCCACTCCTCCTGGCACTGACAGAGGCCGAGCTTCCTTCCACTATCCACTGCCCGTCTGACTGCAGTTCTTCTGCCTCCCTAGGTCTCATGGGACGAGCCATCCCGCCTGACCGCCACAGCCCCCACCACCTGAAGGAGCAGCACCACAATCGGGGCTCCATCACCCAAGGTAACCTGGCCCAGGAGGAGGGGCTCGGACAGCCACCCCTCCCAGCGGGGGGCCTGGGGCTGAGCCCTGCTCTTTGCCCTTGTCCCAGAGCAGACATGCCACTTAGCCTTCTTCAGTCTCATACCACCTGCCACCCGCCTGAGCTCTCATCTAGCAGAGGTCCCGCCCCATAGGAGGCTGGGCTGGGAGCTGGAGGCGAGCTTCGAGGCCAGGACAGGGAAGGGAACTTGGAACCAGAGGAGCATGGGACTAAACTGAGAGGCCGTCCAGTCCAGTCTGCCCCCACACACACATACACTGACCCAGATACACACACACAAACACACGCATGCACAAACACACACCTTCACAAACCCCTGGGCCAAGTGTAGGACTCCTCCTTTTCTCTTTCTGAGCAGACTTGTGATTTCATGAGTCTTGGTGGGAGGCAGTGTGTGTGCTACAGGAGAGAGCCTTCTGGGTCTGGAGTCAGAGGAGCCCGGATTCCAGTCTGTCTCAGTTCTGCTCCTCACTGACTGGAGCTTCTCCATCTGGGGGAGTCCCTAAGAAAGGCCTAGGACGTGCCAAGAACCCACAGAGTCAGGGAGATGCAGCTCCAGGGCTGGCCTCACAGAAAGGGGGGCATGCAGTGTGCTTTCAAGCCTGATGGGTGGGTTTTGACGGCGGCCCTGAGGAGGGGACTGTCCATCTGGGGTGTGTTGGTGATGGAGAGCCCCCCGTCAGCTTGGTGCCTCACTTTTCCTCCCCCCGCCCTGGCTCCTGGCAGGTATACCTCGGTCCTATGTGGAGGCCCAGGAGGACTACCTGCGGAGAGAGGCCAAGCACCTGAAGAGAGAGAGCACGCCCCCTCGGGACCTGCCTGACCCGTACAAAGTGAGGCCTCTAGAGGGACTGACCCCACTGAAGATGAAGGGGCACGAGGGCCTGGTGGCAACTGTGAAGGAGGCGGGCCGTTCCATCCACGAGATCCCTCGGGAAGAGCTCCGCCACACACCTGACCTCCCCGGGCCCCCCCGGCCCCTCAAGGAAGGCTCCATCACACAGGTAGGAGAAGGGCTTGGAGCCTCAGTGGCTTCCTCTTGAAATGGTCAGTGGCATCCATGCACTGTGCAATTGCTGAGGTGGTTGGGAGGGAGGGGCTTGGCAAACCTTAAAGGGATAGGAAAATAGGGGTGTGTTTGTGGCTGTTTGTTGTTGTTGGGGACGGAGAGAAGAGGCTGCATCCATCACTCATCCCCTCCCTGGACACAGAACTTTAGGCCTCATTTACTCCCCTGTAAGAAGCAGCCTGGGCTTGGAGTCAGAGGTCCTGGGCTCATTTCCCACTCTGTGATGCCCAACAAGTCAGTTAACCGGTTATTCGAAGTCTCATCCATGAAATGGGCACAATGCTGGCCGCCTCCCCCTCCAAGGCCTTGGTGTGAGGCCAGATGGCCTAATGCCTTTAAGTATGTGAAACTTGTAGGCTCTGCAGACAGGAGTTCTCGTTTATGAAACAACTGCTGAGTACTTAGAGGCCCAGTGGGGTGCCCCTGCCCCATTAGGCTCCCTCCCCGCTGTGCTGGGCCTCTCTAGGCTCCCTCCACCAGCACAGGAGCTCTCTCAGGTGGGGACAGTTTAGTCTGTGCTTGGGAGGTGACTGATGGACAGCCGGGTGTTGGGCATTTCCTGGGCGAAGCTGGAGGCTCCTGGCCCACATGGAGGAGGTGTTCCCACTTGTTCTGCCCAGCCACAGGGGGCAGAGCTGGGAGCGGGACCTTGAGTTTGAAGTGTGGGACAGGCTTGGGTTCTGGTTCACTTGGAGCTGGCCAGGAGGAGACCAGGCTGGCTGCTCTGGGGAGCAGAGCATTCTGCATGGCTGCATGGGGCCTCCTTGGCATGAAGGACGAGGGGCCATGCTAGGCCATGGCTTTCCCAAGGCCTCCTTCAGGTGGTCCTCTGACTCTTTGATCTCCCAGGGCTTTCAGCATTGTAATTATTATCTTTGTCACCACCATTAATGCTATTGCTAACTTTTAATAATAGCATTGTTACCAAAGCTAGGTCTGTGAGATTGGTAGAGCACTTTAGACACCTGACCTCATTGGGTCCTCACAATCACATGCTGATGTAGTTGCTAATATCCTGTTTTACAAATGGGGAAGCTGAGGCTGAGACAGGCAAAGCGATTTACTTGCACAAGATCACACTACCAGTGAGTGATTGAAACAAGATTCAGACTCGGGGCCTCCCAGCTCAGAAGTTCACAGCACCTGGCTCCCTCGGCCCTGGTCAGGTCCCAGATGTCAGGCATGGGTCAGGCTTGAGCCAGTGACTTCTCTTGTCTGGCTCTCTCTTTAATGTTCAGGGGGCTCTCACTTGACTCTTCTTTAGCAGAAGGGACGATCTTGTCCCAGCGAGGTAGGAGCTATTACTGTTCTAGTTTTATTTACAGTTGTGGAAACTGAGGCAAACAGGTTAAGTGACTTGTCCAGGGTCACACAGCTAGTAAGTCTGGTCCTGGATTTGAACTCAGGTCCTTCTAACTCCAGACCCAGGGTTCTATGCCCTGCAATAACCAGCTGGCTCTAATCCATGCATTTTACAGATGAGGAAACTGAGGCTCAGCTCTCCCTTCTTCCCCAGAATGTAAGCTCCTTGAGGGTAGGGATTCTTTTTTGTCTCTCCAATGCCTGGCACACAGTAAACACTCAGTAGATGCTGGTGATTGATTGCCCCTGCGTCACCCAGGCAATAAAGGCACAGAGGCAGGCCTGAGCCCAGGTCCTCTGACTCCAGACTGAATGGTCTTTGTTCTGCTTTCTACCCCTCTGTCTGTCTGGTGCAAAGGGGACTTTGGAGAGTAGAGGCACACAGGTCCGAAGCTTCCCTCTGACCACCCTGCTCTCCTCCTGCCCAGGGCACTCCTCTGAAATACGACAGTGGCAGCTCCTCGAGCGGCTCCAAAAAGCACGACGTCCGCTCCATCATTGGCAGCCCCGGCCGGACGTTCCACCCCGTGCACCCTCTCGACGTGATTCCGGATCCCCGCGCTATGGACCGTTGCTATGAAGAGACCCTCAAGAGCCGGCCCAGCTCTGTCACCAGCTCCGGGGGCTCCATCACCCGAGGGGCACCCGTGCTCGTGCCTGAGCTGGGGAAGCCCCGCCAGAGCCCCCTGGCTTACGAGGACCATGCAACAGCTTTTGGCACCCATCTGCCCCGGGGGTCGCCTGTATCTACCCGGGAGTCCACGCCCCGGCAGCAAGAGGGTGAGTGTGTCTGCCTGGGGAGACAGGCAGCAGCGGAGGGTGGGGACTTGATCTGATAGGGGAGGTGGCTCATCCTGGAGCTGCCAGTGCCTGCCTCCCCCAGCTGCTTCATTCTGTCCCCAGCACCTGGCACACAGTTGGTGTTTAATAGTGCTGATTGATTATTCAGGCATCCCCAGGAGTGGGACTGATCCTCTCTCTCCTTACTCTCCAGGAAGTCTCTCATCCAGCAAGGGCTCCCAAGAGAGGAAGATCACGGCAACCCCTCGGGAGCTTGCCAGCTCCAAGTCCCCACACACTGCAATGCCGGACCACCACCCGCACCCCATGTCTCCCTACGAGCACTTACTCAGAGGTGTGAGCAGCGTGGACTTGTATAGGGGCCACATTCCGCTGGCTTTTGACCCTACTTCCATCCCCCGGGGAATCCCCCTGGATGCAGGTAAGGCCCTTGGCTTATTCCTCCCTGGCCCTGTAGCCAGAGGGCCTGGCTTCAAATCCCATGTCTGACCCTTCAGGCCCGAGTCTCCCTGGGCAAGTCTCTTCCTTTTTGTGGTCCTTAGTTTCCTCGTCCATGAAATGAGAGCTGGATAGGTGAGGTCCCCTGTGGCTCCTAAGTCCTGTGCTTCCCTGGTCACCTGCCCAGGGGGCACTCCTGAGCCCCCTTCCCCACACCAAGCAGTAGGTGTCCCACTGAGAAGAGGCGAAGCCTGGGGCCTGGAGGCTCCTGGAGGCCAGAGGCTTTGGGGCACCTCACGCAGTGCCCTGCACACAGAAAGCCTTCAGTAAAAGTTATCATTCTTGACGGAGTGGAGCTGCTGGTGCCTCCCCTGCTTTCCAGACCACATTGCAGTCTCTCCGCTTACTTGACCTTGGCTGTGGCTATTAGTGTTACTCCTGTGTGATGACTGAGAAAGCTGAGGTGCGCCCTGGCCCACAGTCCCATCAAAAGGCAGCAGCCCGCCCTTGGCTTTGGGCTAGGTACAAGGGAAGCAGGACAATCCAGGGAGAGGAGAAGGAATTCCAAAGCAATTATTAATCTCTCACTGTGTACCAAGCAAGCAGTGGGGATACATACCTCCAGAGCTATAAGGCATCCCAGGCAGTCTGATTGCCTTATTGTACAGAGCAGGAAACTGAGGTCCCTTGAGGCATGGTGACGGAAGGCAATAGCTCCAAAGCCATTGCCAACAGCCTCCAGGTGGCAGCCTGAGGTGACGAAAGTGCCTAGTCCACCAGCCATGCCCCCCACCCACTAGCCTGTGGGGTGGGGGCACAGGTTCAGACTAGCTAGGAGCCTCTTAGGCAGTGGGAGCCCCTTTCGAGTCCTAAAAGTCTTTGCCTGGAGTGTTTTGTGGAAAGGTCACATTAGGATCAGAGGTTTATAGCTAAAAGAAACTTCAAAGGCCAGCTAGCCCAACCCCCTCCATTTCCAGATGAGGAAACTGAGGTCCAGAAGGTGGGGTGCCTTAGAGGACCATGGACTTGGAGCTGGAAGGAACCTCACACCCTCATTTTACAGCTTAGACCCTGAGGCCCAGAGCAGTCATTATGTAGCCTGGATACCCTGATTCCCAGTCCAGAGTGCCATCCCCTGGACCACAGAGATGGCAGCCAGGGCCCAGTTCCCTCTGGCCGGGCTGAATGAGCAGCCCAGCTTAGCCCTCGTGGGAATTGACCTAGATCATCCCAGCTGGGCCCAAAGACCCAGGGCTGCCCTGTTTGTCCCCACAGGACAGACCCTCCATCTGGGGCCCACACGGGCAGCTTTCCCCTCCGGGAGCCCAGACAGCCGTGTGCCATACTGGAGCTGGGGCTCCTTCCTTAGAGCTTTGAGATGACAGCCCCCTGGGGTCCAGGGCAAGCAGCAGACCAGACACTTAGCTCTGGCTTTGTTCTCTCTCTCCTTCCAGCCACCGCTGCTTACTACTTGCCCCGGCACCTGGCCCCAAACCCTACCTACCCACACCTCTATCCACCGTACCTCATCCGTGGCTACCCAGATGCCACAGCCATGGAGAACAGGCAGACCATCATCAATGACTACATCACGTCTCAGCAGATGCATCACAATGCCGCCGCCGCCACGGCCATGGCCCAGCGAGCTGACCTCCTCCGCAGGGAGTCCTCTCTGGCGCTCAACTATGCAGCCGGACCCCGGGGTAGGCAGGACCGGGAGTCGGGGGGTGGGGCAGGCCCCCAGGCCTCTCCAGGTGCACCTCAGTCCATCCATCCATACAGTATCGGGGCAGCAGGCTCGGGGTGATAGACCCCACGACAGGAGATGGGCCCTGGCTCCCAGGAGCTCATGATCTACCAGGGTGACAATATGTCTGTCAATGAGCTCTTATTAAGTGCCTGCTGTATGTCAAGCCCCCTGAAGACCTTCAATTGGAAAGAAACAGCTGGGACATACACACACTCATGCTTACACACATACGTGTGTGTGTATTTGTCCATCAAATGAAAGTAGACAGAAAGTTGTTAAATCTGTGGTAGTTCTGGAGGGAGGTGCTGTCAGTTAAGGAAAGGCTTCATGGAAGAGGTGATGTCCCAGCAGCATTTCGATGGAAGTGGGGAAAAATGAGGAGGGAACACACTCCAGGCATGGGATTCAGCCAGTGCAAAGGCCTGGAGGTGGGAAAGTGATATTAGCTGTGAGGAAGGCCAGTGTGGCCACCCAGAGAGTTCTGGAAGGGCCTATTTTGTGTACAGGAAAAGGCTGCTAGAAAGGTGGCTTAGGGCGGTTGGGAAGGGCCCCAGAAGCTGCTCTGTCCTGGAGGCCGTCGGGAAGGCAGGCTTTCTGTGGGCCCCCTGCCCTAGATTTGGTGAGGGAGCGTAGCTCAGGCGTGTGTCCACACGTGTGCCTGCACACCTGTGGCAGAGACCCTGGGAGGAGCTGAGATAACAGTAGGGAGGGGTGACCCTGGCCGAGTCAGTCCCAGTAATGAGAGGGGCCCAGGCTGAAGTCTCTTGCAGTCCCTCGAGGCTTTTGAGGACCAGGGACATGGATGTGGGTGAAGTCACACCCCTGCCTTCTCCCGTGGGCATGAAGGCCATGACCTGGCGGAACATTTCCTCCACACACACCACATCCTGCGTCCCAGCCCTGTCTCTTAGATCTCTAGACACAACGTGTAAGAGCCCCCATGTCCGGCGTTGGCCCTGCTCTCTGGGAATCTCCCAGCTCGGCCAGCCTGGCCCGAGGAGGGGCCACACTTATAGTGCAGGCGGGATCGTTGCCAGCAGCCAGAGGCCCCCGCCCCATCCATCAGGCAGGGGGCAGTGAGACAGAAATGACCTAGGCCCTGTCCTCAAATGTGCACATGCAAGTAGAGAAGCACGCGGCAGGTGAGAGGGAGGCCTGTCGCACATTTCCCTCCGTGGGATCTCCCCCATTAGCCTGGGAGGTCTTTGAGGGCCTGCCTTGTCCAGTGCCTGGGGGATAAGTGTTTATTGTTGGTTAATCGGGCTAAAAGAGGAGGCTTGTGTTTGAGGCCTTGCTCCTTTATTTTTCTGGCCTTGAATGACTCACTTCTTCTTTCTAGGCCTCAGTTTCCCTTTGTGAAAAATGAAGGGGCTGTCCTAGAGAGAGGGGAAAGGTGCAGGGGCCGAGATGGGGGTAGTGAAAGGAGGCCTGGGCCCAGAGGGTCACTTTGTGGGTGGAGCAGCCACGAGGGGGGGTGTGAGCAGTCCTGGGTGCTTGTGAACATGTGCACGTTTGTGTGTCTGCCCAGGTGCACACCCATGTGCATCTGCCAGCGTGTCTCAGGCAGGAGCCTGCCCCTTGCCCTTCCCTCCACAGGGAGCCACCTCTCTGGCCTTGGTCCGGGCCTTCCTCGGGTGACTCCCACTTGACCTTCCTGCCTTTGTTATTTCCCCCTCACAGGCATCATCGACCTGTCCCAAGTGCCACACCTGCCAGTGCTGGTGCCCCCCACGCCAGGCACCTCTGCAACCTCCATTGACCGGATCACATACATCCCCAGCGCCCCCCAGCCCTTCAGCAGCAGACCCAGCCCCTCCCCACTCTCCCCAGGTAAGGACCCACTGGCTCCCTCACTGACGGATGGCCTCACCTGGGGCAGGGGGAATGGCTTCCTGGAGGCTGGGCAGACAAGGCTCCCTGAGCATCTCCTGCCCCCTGGGCCAAGAGAGAGAGGCCATTGTAGACCCTTCCAGGAAGCTAGAATGGACAGTGGGGGAAGAAGGAGGAGAGAACAGTGAAAAGTGGAAGGGAGAAACGAGAGAAGAGCGAGAGGAGGGAGGAGGGAGACACCCAGGAAGAGCCATGGGGAGGAAGGAGGGACAGATAGAAAGCTAGACCCTGCCCAGCTGCAATCACCACAGGGCAGGGAATGCCAAGTAGGTTCTCTCTGGGCTGTGTGTCCTTGGGAGAGTTCCTTCTAGTCTCTGATCCCTCAGTCCATAAGGCCTGGGTGTTCAGTACAGCTGCCCTGGAGTTCAAGCATTGGCACAAAAGGCGTCACTGATTCAAGCCCTTTTAAATCCCAGGAGGCCCCACCCACATTTCTAAACCACCGGGGACCTCTTCCTCTGAGAGAGAGCGGGAGCGGGACCGGGACCGAGAGCGAGAGCGAGAGCGGGACCGGGAGAAGTCTCTTCTCGCTGCCACCACGACCGTGGAGCACGCACCCATTTGGAGGCCAGGTAAAGGCAGGGGAGGGCCATGGGAGGCAGGGCAAGGTCTGAGGGTCCCATGGTCAGGATGGTCAGCCAGGTGGCTGGAGGGTCTGGGTCCTTAACCCTTCCTCCCCCTGTCCACTTCACAGCCAAGAGGCATTAGCCATGGGGAGATGTAGGGCACGCCCCCACACTCAGAACTTGACCCCCTGCCTCAGCCCTGGGGGGCTGCAGCCCCTGCATTTACAGGATGTTTTATAGCATGGGAAGGTAGAGAGAGCTTTGGGCTAGGAATTAGGAGACCAGAGATTCGGATCTCTGGGTCAGGGTCCTGGCCAGCCCTGCTGCTGACACCTGTGGCCTTAGGTGGTAGACAACCCTGGACTTGGGGTCAGTAAGACCTGTGTTCAGATCCCCTCCTTGGGACATGGCCTTTCTCAGCCTCCATTTACTCATCTATAAAATGTAAAGTGCTTTGTTAAACCACACTAGTGAGGCTGACCTTTGAGCCTTGATCTCCCCATATGTCAAATGGGGAGAAGGTTCCAAAGTCTGCTTCCCTCATGGTGGTATTCTGAGAATAAGGTGAAAGTGCTCGGTGGGGAAGATGTTTGGACCAGGGTTAGAGCCCCCTCCCTGCATGAAAAACTGACCCTGGAGACTCTTCCTGGGCCATCTGCCCCCAGCAGGTCCCTTCTCGCCACCTGCTGCCATCTTTCCCACTCCCATTGGGTGATCTTTTAAGACCCAGGCCCACCCGTCCCACCTGCACACCCTGGCCCCGCTTCCTACCTCCCCCACCTTCTGACCCCGAGGGTTCATCCTCAGGTACGGAACAAAGCAGCAGCGGCGGCGGCAGCAGCGGGGGTGGCAGCAGCAGCCGGCCAGCCTCCCATTCTCACAGCCACCAGCATTCACCCATTTCCCCCCGGACCCAAGAGACCATCCAGCAAAGACCCAGCGTGCTCCACAACACAGGCATGAAAGGCATCATCTCCTCGGTGGAGAGCCTCACCCCCTCTGTCCTACGGTACGGGCTGGGCGGGCATCAGCTGGGGCAAGGGCACCAGGAGGTGGCATGGGACAGGAGCGGTCATCCTGCTCCGTGTGGCCGTGGGCACCTCACCTGGCCTCTGAGCCTCCTGGTAGCTCCACATTCTCTGGGCCTCAGTTTCCCTAGCTGTAAAATGTGGGGATGGCCTGGATGGCCTCTTGAAGTCCGTTTCAGCTCTTGAGCTGGGATCCTACGATAAAGATTGCTGGGGTAGGGGTGGGGAGAGGAAGGAGCTGTCTCCCCCTTCCTGACATGATTCATTTATTCATTGATTCATCCATTCTTTTAAGCAGACATCTCTCTAAGCACTTAGCCAAACTCAGTTGTTGTAAGCCTGTGGAAATAAGGCTGTGGACTCTGAGGAAATAGTCTGGAAGCTAGAGATTCTAAGAGGCTGAGAGCAAGAGGGAGGGCATCCCTGATGTGGGGCCCAGCCTGTGCAAAGGCTTGGAGATGGGGATCTGAAGCTGCTCCCCTATCCCTCCACCCCTGCTGGTGCTTCCCTTCTCCAAAATTACCTGTGATTCACTTTGTGTCTGTTTTGCATGTGTTAAGTGTGTGCCTGTCCTTTCCTCCAGTGGTATGTAAGCTCCCTGAGGGCAGGCATAGATGCTTGTTGATTGATTGATAAAGTGCTGTGAGGTCAGGTGAGGGAGAAGTCAGGTCCAGCTCTGGGGATGGCCAAGGAAGGCTTCAGGAGAGAGGTTGGCATTTCTCTGGGCTCCGCCTGGGCCCAAAGGACAGTCCAGGGGCCCGACTTAGAGTCAGGGATTAGCTCCTTCTTCCAAAAGAACCCCAAAACCCCAGAGTTCTATAACCCCCCGGAAAAAGGAGGTGCCTTTCAGAGGCCGGGGAGGGGATCTTTCAGGCTATGTGGAACCCTGGGTAGGGAGATGTCTGAGACCCTTAGTTTAGCAGCTCCTTCCTCGGGGGCGCCCCCGGTTTGCTGGAATCTGTGTCTGCCATTCAGCCATACAGAAGTTCGTGGGCTCTCGGCCCAGAGTTGGGGAGCTGTAGCTTGGTGTAGGTTTTCCTCATGAGGTGACAGCCATGAAATGGACCCACAGGGCCCTTGCCAGGGGCTTGATTCCTTGTTATTGGTGGGACAGAACAGGATGCTGCCAATGCCAGCTGTTTGGGGTCCGTCCCCCCTCATTTTGACAAACTGCTTATTTTGTAAACATCCATAGAAATGCTTAAGGTAATTAAATACAGGAACATGTAGGAGAGAAAAAAAAAAGCTCTCCAGAAATCAACAATTTACCAAATGACATGGAATTCAGCCCTGCTGGGGGAGGCCTTGTGCGGACACATGCTTTGGTGTCTTGGGTGCCTTGGATCAAATCCATGTAAACCCAGTTTTTGTTTCTGAAAAGGTCTATTGGAATAAATTACCGGGGCTGCCTCTTCACATTTGGAAGAGCTGCATATTTCAAGTTCATCATACCTTTAGTGTACCTGGAAAATTGTACTTTTTCTTTAAAAAAAAATTATTTTCAGTTCCAGTTTGTCTCCCTCCCCTGCCCCTTCAGGAGATAAGAAGTACGTAATTCTGTTTCCTCCCAGTCCTCCTTGCCTGTGTCTCAACCTCTGCTCGCCTTGTCTTCACCATCTGTAACACAGGGCGAGCACAGCCCTTCCTCGCGTGGACGCTGGCCATTCTCACTGCTGCTTTTTTCTGTGTATTTCGTCTCAGGTTATTGTGGCTCCTCATAAGATCCTGATGCTGTGTGATCTCTCCTTTCCATGCAAAGGTGGCCCCAGGCTTCCAGGCTCCCCTTTCCTGTTTCTTCCCCCCTGGTCCTCCCAGCTCGGATACAGATCTGCATTCCTTCTGAGCCGTGGCCGCTGCATCCCCTGGCGCCACCATTGGCTGTGGATGCCCCTTGCAGGGCTGATGCCTCACCTCTTTCCCTGCAGGTCCTCTTCCTCGGCCACCTCACCAGTACGCTCCACAGGCTTCCCGCCTGCCCCGCACTGCCCCCTGGGCGCCATGGATGGAGGCTACCCCACCATCATCGACCCCACCGTCCTACAGAAAGAGGCCTCCCGGGCCCCAAGGTCGGAGCGCCCCCGCATGGACGGCAACCCCTTCATGCCCAAGCCCCCGAGCCGTGCGGGGCTGGAGCCACCTCCGTCCCCCAGCAAAGCCAGTGAGCCAAGGTCCGTGGCATCCTCCGGCCCGGGCCCGGGCTCTGGTTCCAGCTCAGGCATCTCGTCTGGCCGAGGAATGGGGAAGGGCCACGCGGCCCACCCTCTGCTGGAGTCGCAGCCCCCACACCCGGCCTCAGCTGGAGAGCAGCACAGAGACAAAGCCCAGAGCAAGTCCTTTGCCATGCAGGACCTGGATGTCCGAAACCTAGGTGAGACCCCCACCCCCTGCAGTGGCTCGGGGAGCCCTGGCCGCTTTCACATTCAAATCAGCAAACATCAGCAAAGCACCTACTAAGGGCAGACCCAGAGGAGGGGGAATCACACAGCACGCAGGTGGCTGGTTAGAGGCCTGGCCGGAGGGGCCCGGGAGCGTGCCAGGGTCACTGCACCATGCAGGGGGAGAAGCCCAGATAGTCTGGTGCTGAGGAAACTGGGAAGTTTGGGCTGGAGAAAGGGGGGGTCCTTTGGGTCTTCCCATTCTGAGGGGCCAGGATGCCACACTGACTGAGAAGGCAGGGCCCCCCACACAAGCACAGATCCCCCTGATGTACAAGGAGTGAACAGTGAACGGGACCAGTTTGCTGATCCCCTGATCAAGAACTTGGCACCTCTGCCTTGCTGAGGCCACGGGGTCTAAAGAATGTTGGTGGTGTGACCCTGGATAGGTCACTTAGCCTGTTAGACCCTTAGTGCAGAGCAGGGCTCTGCTTTGGGAGAGGGTGTTTCCTCACTGGGAACCATCACTTAGCAGTATGTAGTTGGCACATAATAAATGCTTATTAACACTGGTTGCCATCTCAGATCCAAATATGAAACAAGAAAAACAGAAACTTCTGAACTAACCAGGAGAGACCCAAGTGTCGGGTCTGTGGCAGTGGGCAAAGCCTGTGAGACTGGGCAGACCCACACCTGCCCTCCTGTTATATATGCATGGGGAGCCTGGCCCCCCAGGTCAGAGCCTGTCTGATGACATATTCTCCTTCTCTCTCCCCACAGGCCCCTTGAAGTTGTCTGAGGCCACCCATGGCCGGCCGCCCCCGGAGAGTCAACAGTCCCCCGGGCAGCCGATGGCTTCTTCTGTGGTCAAAGGTCACCAGCGGGTGGTCACTCTGGCCCAACACATCAGCGTAAGGAGCTGCCAAGGGGCTTCCTCCCCCACCTAGCACTGATCTGGGAGGTGGGATGGCGGGTGCCGGGAGGGTTCCTCTGGGCTCAGCGCCCATCCCACAGCCCTTGGGACAGGCCTCGGCAGGTGCACCCCCTCCTCTGTGGACTGAGGGCGCTGACCCGGGAGACCTCTTAGGCCCTTCTCAGCGCTAGGTCTAGGATCCTGTGATTGCCTGTCTCTGGGGCTCAGTTTCCACTAGGAGGCACAGCGATACAGGATAGACCCGAGTTCGAATTCTACAGCCTTGTGACTCTAAACAAGTGCTGGGAATGCCCTCTCAGACTCAGTTTCCTCTTCTGTGAAATGGGGGCGTGCTAGTGCCTCTCTCAGGGGCTCGTAGTGAGGGCCAGAGGAGACAGTGCACGGAAGGCTCTGCAGCCTTTAAAGCCTCCTGGACGTTAGTTACTGTCTTTCCTTCCATCCCCATATCGTCCCCAGCCCTGAGCGGGCCCTGCCATGGGGCACTCCCTGCGTTACACCCGAGGCCTATGGGGGAGGCAAAGAAGAGGGGTCATGGCCGGCAGGGACACTCGAGGGCCCCTCCCTGCCCTGCCCCCACATTCCCAGTCACACGTGTCTATTTCCTTCCCCCCAGGAGGTGATCACCCAAGACTACACCCGCCACCACCCCCAGCAGCTTAACTCTCACCTCCCGGCCCCCCTCTACTCCTTTCCTGGGGCCAGTTGCCCCGTGCTGGACTTACGCCGGACGCCCAGTGAGGTCTACCTCCCCCAGCCAGACCATGGTGCCGCCTCCCGCATCTCCCCCCAGAGTGAAGGAGGCAAGAGGTGAGCTGGGGCTGTGGGGGTGGCCGCCTCCCCAGACTGGGGCCCTGGGTGCTGCCTCTTCTGCCCCCTTCCCCCTCTGGGCCTCACTTTCCCCATCTGTAAAATGAGGGAATTGGACTTGGCCCCTGGGGCCCCTTCCAGGTTTAGACTGAGCCTGTGTGTCAGCCAGGGGTGGGCTGGGATCCAGGCCCCGGGAAATTACTATTATTGGTTGGACGAGAGGTTAGCTGTGTCTGACCCCACTTGAGGAGAAGGGGTGACGGACCTTGCTAGAGGTTATGGAGCGGTCTGTGACAGGGCAGGACATGTGCAGACACCCCTCCACAGGCTTCCCATGCCCGCTACAGAGCCTGGCCCCGGAGTAGCCGGTCTGGTGGAAATATGTATAAGTTCATGTCTGTGCCCCCCCCAACATCCTGGGGTGCAGCAGGGGCAGTGCAGAGCTCCTGTAGCTCATGACCCACAGAGTGTGTGAGCCCACATGAGCCACAGTGGTCAGAGAAGGCCCAGGCCCAGCACCCTGGCTGCCAGAGCCAGGGAAGGGAGGGTCTTCTGCCGTGGCAGTGCCCAGGGGGAGCTCAGCAGGCTTGGGCCGTGTGTGTGTGTGTGTGAGTGTGAGTGTGTCTGTGTGAGTGTGTGTGTGTGTATGAATGTGAGTGTGTCAGTGTGTGTGTGTGTGTGTGTGTGTGTATATCTGACCGTTTTCTGCCTGTCCTTATATCTGTATAAACATGGCACTTATGGAGCAGTAAGTGCATAATAAATGCTTGTTGACTGGGGTGGGAAATCAGGAAAGGGCAGCTCTTGTGCTGACGCCTGAAGGAGGCCAAGGATTCTCAGGGGGAGCGGTGAGGAGGGAGGGCATTCCTGGCAGAGGGCACAGCCTGGGCAAAGACAAGGAGTCCAGAGATGGGAGGCCCATTGGACTGGGATGTTGTGAGGAGAGTGAGAGGCCTTCAGGCTGGGCAGTGCAGCAGGAGCCAGCAGGCTTTAAATGACAAAGCAAGGAATTTTCAGCTGATCCTGGGGGCACCAGGGAGCCATAGGAAGCAGCGGAAGAGGGTGCCAATGTTACCTCACACTGACCATAGACTATCTCTGTCTCTCTGTCTTTTGGTCTGTCTCTCCTCTTTTTCTCTTTCTGTCTCTCACTGTGTCTGTCTTTTGCTGTATCTCTATCTCTCTGTCTCTCTGAGGGTCTGTCTCTGTCTCTATGTTCCTTTCTGTGTCTCTCTCTGTCTCTGTCCTCTCTGTCTCTCCTTTCTCTCTGTCTCTGTCTCCCTCCTTCTCTCTCTCTCTCTCTCTCTCTCTCTCTCTCTCTCTCTCTCTCTCTCTCTCTCCCCCTCCCTCCCTCCCCCCATCTCTGTGCCTCTCTCTCCCAGGTCTCCGGAGCAGGGCAAAGCCTCTGCCCTGGGCAGCTCAGAAGACTGTATCGAGCCAGTGTCCCCACCAGAGGGCCTGGGGGAGTCTGACCACGGCCGAAGTGCCCCTTACCCAGTGTTGTACCGAGAGGGAGAGCAGGCAGAGCCCAGGTATGGCAGCCTCAGGGGTGGGGGCAGGGAAGGGGGTCTCCAGGTACCCCCCTCTCCCAGGGTCTAGTGGGACAACTGGCCTTGGAGTCAGGACCTGAGGTCAAATGCTAGCTGGGCCTTTTGTCTGGGCCCGAGTTTCAGCAGCTGAACAGCATGGCAGTTGGACATACTCTGTGTCCAGCCCTGCATCCTTGACCCCCTGAAGTCATGGGAAAGAGGGTCCAGCTTAATGTTAGAAAGAATCCCACCCATTCCAGCTATGCCTCAGCAGAATGGAATATCTTGGAAAGAGTGAGCTGCCTGTCCCTGTGGAAGTGTTCAAGCAGCAGAGGCAGGATGACCATGGTGGGGGGTGTCATGGAAGAGATTCAGTCTCTTTGGCTTGGCCTCCCCTACCAATATGAGGTCCCAACAGGAGAGAAGGGTGCTAGACTGGGGACCCAGAACACCAGGATTGCATCCCTGGGGCCGCCACCAACCTGGCTGTAACCTCGAGCTCTCCCTTCCCTTGGTCAGGCCTCTGGTCATTGGTGCAGGGCCCAGGCTCAGATAGACAGTGGCCATGACTAAGGTCCTGGCTCAGAGGCCCTCTGATCCAACCCCCTCATTTAACAAGGAAGGAAACTGAGGCCCAGAGAAGGGAAGTCAGGTCCAGGTCCTATGACTCCCAGTCTTGGAGGGATCTGTCAGGGCTTGATTTGGAAGTATGGGGGTGATGGGAGTTTGGTCGGAGCACCCAGAGGAGATAGCGGGCCTTTCTGCGGGGCTCTGCTGGTGCCCCAGACGCTCTTCCCGGACATGCTCCCTGATGATACACCCTATCCGTTCCCTCCCCCAGGATGGGCTCCAAGTCTCCAGGGAACAACAGCCAGCCCCCGGCCTTCTTCAGCAAACTGACTGAGAGCAACTCCGCCATGGTGAAGTCCAAGAAGCAGGAGATCAACAAGAAGCTGGGCACCAACAGCCGCAACGAGCCCGAATACAGTGAGTCTGCTCTGCGCCCCTGCTGCCCTGCCGGGCACTGTCCTGCCTGGTGCTGCCCTGCCTGGGGGGAGGGGCAGGCGCACATGCCTCTGGCCACCGAGGGTCCCTGGGCCCACCATCTCACTGATGTGGGTCCCACTGCAGTCCCAAGCCTGCACCCCATTCTGCAGAGCCCAGGAGGAGGAAGGCTCACGCTGCTGGCTGGGACTGGGCCTTCTGTTCTTCTGTGTTGTGTCTCTTGGTGGAAATACTCCCTTTCCCACCAGTCCTACCTGGATCCTGGGCCATTCTCATCTGCCTCCTGAGAGCAGGAGTTTGGGCATGGGTTGTGGCTCTCTGGTCTCCCCCTTTCTCCTCTCCTCCAACCTCAGAAATCATAGGCGTATAGATAGAGAGCTGGAAGGGACCTCTCAAACCCACCCATTCTGCAGATGAGGTCATTGAGGCCTAGACAAATGAATCAGCTTGTTCAAGGTCACAGCTACTAAGTGGAAGATTCACACCCAGGTTCTCTGTCTACCACACCACAGTGTCCTTCTCAGATGGATTTAGTTCACCCCAAGACCATTTTACTTGGGCTTGTTTGCGGCTGTCGGGGATTCTGGGGATTCATCTCCCCCACCACAGCTCAGCTGAGAGGAGCCGTGTCCCAGGAGACAAAATATTGCCCTAGGGTGTCAAAGGACCCTGGTCCAAACCCTGCCTGCACCACGGATTTCCCTGCATGTCTTTGGGTCCGTCAGTCCACCCCTTTGGGCTTCCCTTTTCTCCTCTGAAAAATGGGGATCATAATCCCCACCTGACCTCAACCAGAGGTTTCTCAGGTGAATCAGAGAAATGTGTATGTAAGGGATTTGAAAAGTGTGAAAACCAGTGGTGAGGAGGAGTCCTCTTGTCTCACCTAAGAACACATAGAGTGACATGCACGTGCAGGTCTGCACACGCACAGCAGTAGATGGATGCTATCAGAGCAGAAGCTCTGCCACTTCCCAAGCAGGGCAGCACTGCTGAAGGTCTCCAGGTTGCTTTGTACACAGCAGGCCCATCTAGGTTAAATCTCCCCACCCATCTTATAGATGAGGGAACAGGCCCAAAGAAGGGTCCATGAACCTGGACAGGAAAAAAAATTTCATCTTTTATTTTCATGAATCTCAAACTAAAATGTAGCCTTTCCTTCGATTATGATTTTTTTAAAGCACCATTCTGAAAAGGGGCCCATAGGTTTTACTAGTCTGCTTACGATGTCAGTGCATCCCATCTAAGTCCTTGTGTGGTCCAGGGCCCAGCACAGTACATTTGAAAGGGAAAAATAAAAGAACTAGGCATTAGGAAGCCTGGGAACAACCTTGCTAGCCTTAGAAATGGTCAGGGTCTGGCTTTGGGGAAAGTGAGGAAATCCCCTCTCACACAGAAGTCCAGCCACTAAAATCGCAAAAGTGAGTCTCTGTGCTGAGCCCTGAGGGTTCAAGAGGCCTCAGCCCTGAGTGGGATTGGCAGGGACTTCCTGCTCCTGTCCCTGGAGGGTCAGTCTGGCCTGACCCCTGCAGAGGGACAGCCATTGGGACTCCAGGCTCAGTGAGCCTGTGATGATCAGCCCTCAGGGTTACCCTTCCAAGGGTCACAACACATTTCTCATCTGTCTCATCATCTCTTTCCTCTAGATATTGGCCAGCCTGGAACAGAGATCTTCAACATGCCCGCCATCACCGGAGCAGGTAACTTGCCCAGCTCAGTCTCCAGCGTCGACTGCCCCCCCTCCAGACTGATTTATTGCCATGCCAATGAGTCCCCCCTCCCTCACGTCTCCCTGCAGTTGGGCAAGTCAGATAATGTGTGTCTGGGTGGAATTGTGGAGACAGGGAAAGGGGCTTGGGGTTGCCGCCATGTGCTGTGAGCTGGAGCCAGGCCTCCAAGGGCAGGTTTGGGTGATGTGTATGTGAAACTTTGCAAAGCACTTCTCAGCTCAATTTTACACAGAATCTGAGTTGGGAGGGGCCTCCATGGCCATCTGGGTCATACCAGCAAGTTCCCATACCCAGCAAGAGCTGGCCCAGTCTGTGTGTGAAGTCCTTCAGAGAGGGGGTACTCACCACCTCTAGAGGCATCCCGCTGCACTTGGGGACGACTTAAACAGATCTGCTTCTTTGCAAAGAACCAAATTCAGTCCAGTCAAACACATATTAAGCATGAGCTGTGTACGATGTGCTGGGGAAACTAAGACAGAAATGCCCTTGGAGAGCCTTTGTTCTACCAGAGAGAGGAGACAGGTGGGGAGATCCCTGAATTGGGGGTCGAGTTCATTTCTGGGTGCTTGGGCTTAGGAACGCTGTAGGGGACCAAGATGGCAGAGGGCTGGTTGGAGGCACTGAGAATGTTTAATCCAGAAGGGAAGACTTGGGGTGGGGGAATGGGAGCAGTCTTGAGACATTCCAAGGACTAGCACATGGAAGAGGGGTGGGACTTCCGTTTTCCATCGAAAATAGAACCAAAGGCAATGATGTTAGTTGGACTGCCTAGCTTCTGGGGCCCTTTCAACGCCGAGATTCTCTTATGGAGCACTCTGATGTTGGTGGGTGCTAGGGGCGGGGAGGTGAAGGGGAGAGGGACTGCAGACCTTCTGAGCTGGAGAGAGTGCCTTGAAAAGGCTTGTGAGCCTTGCCTTGAAATCACATAAGATTTGGAAAGTGGGGGATGGGTTCCCCAAAGGTACAGCAATGGAACTGCCAAGAGGGCACTGTCAGCCAACCGGAGTTGCAAGATGGGTATTGGGAGAGATTGAGAAATCGGTCTTGAACAAGACGGTGGCACAATCTGGAAGTGTGAATGGCACTCTGAAGAATTGTAGCTTGACTCTGTGGCTGGAGGGCTTGCTGAATATGCCCCAGATCTCTCTAGACCCTCCAGCTAAGGGAGCGAGCCTGGGGCCTCTGCAGCTCCCACCCTAGGGCCACCTGGGGTGGAGCAGAGCAATGAAAGGGCCACGTGTTGTGGCTTCTGAGTGGTTCAGCCAAACCTGGGTCCCCTCTGCAGCGAGCGAGAGGGGCCTGCAGGGTCTCCCAGCTGCTGTTTCGTACCTGTTTTTGTACCATTCCCTCCAGCCTTCCTCCCACTCCCCAGGTCAGGAGACATGTGGTCGCAGCTATCCCCAGATCTGCTCCCGTGTCCTCCCCTTTCCTCCCTGCCTCCCCTGTTCCTTCTCCCCTCCAGAGCGAATGCTGCATATAACTGCATGGCTATCTGTAACCCACAGTAACGTCACTCAGTCTCTGCATCCTGTCTCACATTTTGGCTTTGAGCCGGGGCTAAGGGAGGGCGAGAGCTGCGGGTGGGCTGCTGACGGCTCAGTAGGTGATGGAAGGAGAGCTGAGAGAGCTGGGGTGTGGGGTGGGAGGCGGCCTAAGCCTGAATTTCCCTGCCCCCATTCCCTTTGAGGCCTTGTGGGTTGGGAAGGAACCCCCTGTCCTTTGGGGCTTGTTATTGGGAGGGGCACCTCTGCGGCCTTCCTGGGCCTTTGAAAGACCCCCCCCCCCCCCCCCAGCCCTGGTCCAGCCAGAGGATGTGTGCTCCCTGAGAGCAGAGCCCCTTTGTCCTTGTGTTTCTGTCCTGGCAGCTAGCTCAGCACCTGGCCCATAATAGGCCCTTAATAGTTGAATTAAAGGAGTTAAGATTGTGTTTGTCCTTCATTCTGGAAGAGGACTGTGACAGGGAATGCTGACATGACTTACAGTTCACATCTTCACTTCTTAAAGAGGCCTATTCACTGAATGGGTGTTGCCTCACTCAAAGTGGGAGCCTGGAAAGGCCTTAGCCTAGAAGGGCCCAGGCCTCCCATTGCATCCTGGGCCATTTCCAGTCATCCTGACCGCTGGACCCAGATGGCTCTGGAAGGGAAAGAGGCTGGTGACCCTGCATAGCCCTCCTCATTCAAATTAAAGTCCACTGCAAGTCCTGTCACCATCTCCCTGTCACGGTCCTCTTTGAAAATGAAGGATAAACACAAACAAGCTAAGAAGAAAGGGATGGGTGGAGAAGATAGGGGCCCTACCCTGGCCCTCTCCCTCTAATTAGAGACAGGACACACCTGTGGAAAGTTATTAAGGAACATATGACAGTGTAATTGTGGCCTAAATGTCACAAGCCTGCGGCAGCGAGGCTCTGGAAGGGAGTCTTCGGGACGAGGGGTGAGGCTTGAGCTGGGTGCCTTTGGGTCTCCAGCAGAAGGAAGGGGCTGTACCCCCGATTGTAGGAAGTGTTTCCTGCCCCCCCACCCCCAGGTGTCTGGGGTCATCCCTGCTGTGTCTGGGGCACAGAGCTGGAAGGAGCCTTGGAGATCATCCAGTCTAGACAAGCCCTTAATTTTCAGAGAAGGAAACTGAGGCTCAGAGGGCTGTGGGAACCTTTGAAGCAGCCTCCCCAGTTATTCTGGCTGCCTCAGTTCCCACAGGTCCCCTCCCTCCCTTGTTTCATTCATTCCTTTTTGGGAATGAGCATGGAGAGGCCAGCACCTGGGCAGCCTGCCACAGTAGACACAACTCCCCTCTGCCTGTCCCTGCCTCCCCTCAGAAATCCAGCTGAGGAACCTGTGCCCCGCAAAGCTGGACCCCCATGGTAGCCAGGGGGCCGACGGGGAGTGGAGCTGGGTGTGGGGACTGCAGAGGAAAAGTTGTTGCTTTGGAAGAATGTGCTGACTGTTTGTTTCTTTCCTCTCCTCCCTTCTGTCCCCCCTCTCCTGTCTCCCCCTCCTCTCCTTCCCTCACTCTCCCTGGCTCCTCTTCTCTCCTCCCTGGTCTCCCTCTCTCCCTCCCCTCTCCTGTCTCTCCCCTCCCCTCTTTCTTTCCTCTCTCTCCCAGGCCTTATGACTTGTAGAAGCCAGTCGGTTCAGGAGCACGCGAACACCAACATGGGGTTGGAAGCAATAATTAGGCGGGCCCTAATGGGTAAATATGATGATCAGTGGGAAGACCGGTCACCTCTCAGTGCCAATGCTTTTAACCCTCTGAATGCCAGTGCCAGCCTGCCCGCTGCTATGCCCATAACTGCTGCTGACGGACGGAATGACCACCCGCTCATCTCGCCAGGTCTGCAGGCCTCGCCACCTTCCGCCGCCTGTCCGTTTGTCCGTCCGGCCCTCCCTTCATTTCCTTGTGATTAATTCCCCTTTGAGCTTTGAGCTTTTACTGTGTGTGTGGTTTTGTTTTTTGTTTTTAATTTAAAATATCTTTACGTTTGTTTTTGGAATCTGCTAATCTGATGCTGGTACTGATTTCCCCGTCGTCCTGGGGTCCTGCCCGCCCGCCCCCATTCCAAGGAAGGGGGAAGGTGCTGCTGCTTTTCTCTAAAACACTTACAACGCTGTTCCCGTCCCCTCCCAGCCCTCTTCCCCTTCCTCCCCCTCGAGGTGCAGGTCACCCAGGCCTGCTCCTCCCAGAGCCCCCTCGGCTAGATGCCTTCTCCTGAGGGGCAGAAGGTGCTGAGACATCCAGCCTGGAGTCAGGGAGTCCTGGATTCACACCCCCCCCCAACACATGCTAGCTGACTGCGTGACTTTGGCAAGCCCCCCCCAGTTTCTGGGTCTCACATCTGGTGCCCTGGGACCATTCCAGCTCTGTCTTTGGCATGATGATGCTTAGCAGGGGCTTGTTGGACTATATGGCCCCTGAGGCTCTGTCCAGCCCTGACATGCCATACAGAGTAAGAAACCTGGAATTGGGGGGGCAGGAGATGTGGGTTCAGATCCCGTCTAATGAGAGGATTAGACTCAATGGTCTCTGAGGAGCTTTCTAGAGCTAAGATGCTGCCCAGTGCTGAGCCCAGTGCTGGCCCTCAGGAAGCCTAGATAAGGTAGAGGACCTGCTGGGGAGGGGAGCCAACAGTCCTGGGGTCAGCACTGTTTATCATGGTGGACCAACAGATATTACTGAGGACCCGAGTTCAGATCTCATCTCTGATATTTACTCTCTGCAGTTTGGGGCAAGTCTCTTTAAACTCCTTGGGCCTCAGTTTGGTCTCTAGGGTTCCTTAGAGCTGCAGATTTATGATTTATCGAGGACTTGCCTCTTGGGCTCAAGGCTTGGGGATAGCCTTTTGGGGCCCATCTGAACATCCTCCACTCTCCATCAGATCTCCTCCTCTGCCTTGCCCAGACCCTCCACAGATGGGTCAGCTTTTGCACTGCCTCCATGTCTGCCCTGGGCCCTGGTTGGCCATGGAAGGCAGTGGGCTCGAAGCTGTTGCCCCTCAGTGACATTACCAGATGGCGTCGTGTCCCGCCTCCAGCCCCCTGGCCTAGTCAGAACCTGTCCTGGAGTTAGCAGAGGCCGGATTGCTCCTGTCTCTTCTCTTGGGGTGTCAATGTTCACAGGGCAGGCAAGGGAGAGACCCAGGAGCAGGCAACTTGCCCAGGATGGCCCAGCCAGGCTGTAATGGGGTCAGGGCTCTCATTGGAGGGGCTGTTGGCAACCCTCTCCATTCACAGGAGCCAAATTCATCTCCAGGCCCAGACCACATCATATTGTGCAAGATGCATGTAGCACCCCTTGCCCCTGTCCCCGAGCACCACCTTCAGCAGGGCACCCTCTGCCCTCCCTGAGCTCTGGGCTCTCACTGCTGCCAGTGGCAAAGTCAGCCTGAAGAGAAGAGAAGGTTCAGGACGGCCACGTGGGGATGACAGTCCCACTAACAACCACTGCCCACGTTAAGGGCATTGAGGCTTTTGTCTCCTCTGGCCCTCACAGCGGCCCAGTGAGGAAAGGCCCCCAGGTGGCACTGGGCAGTGGAGATGCTGAATCAGAGCCAGGGGCCCAGAGTGCTGATGCTGCCTCTGGCTAGCAGCTCCCATCAGCTAGGCAGCAGTACCCCAGCTTCTCCCCCGAATCCTGCCTTGGGCCCAGGTCTTGGCAGCCGTCCTCTCATGGCCTCCTTGCATGACGTTCAGACCCTGCTTCCTTAAGCTCCCTCCCCCGGTGCCCTCCCAGGCTCAGAATCCCTTCTGAGGTTTTCAGAGCTATACACAGAGTATTTCTTTTAACCCTCCCTGAGAACAACCCTGTGAGGCAAATGTTGTGACCCATATTCTGTGGATAAGGAAACTCAGATTACATGTGCACAGACACACACCCACTCCCATCAGGGTCCCACAGCTAGGGAGTGTCTGACATGGGCTTTGAACCCTCCAGGCCTGGCCCCCTCTCAGCCCATTGCTCTCTCCCCAGCCCCTCGGTGCCCCAGACTTGCAAAAGAAAAGCTAGGAATCCCTGCTCCCTCCTCCGGCTCCTTCAGCCCAGGGCCATGGGTGTTCATCATGGGTACTCACCACTAGAGAGGGGGGAGGAACTTTTCAGAGTTCTAACAATCACACGGGTCCCCTCTTTGTCCATGTGGCCCCAGCTACACTGCAGGCAGACTCTGGAGGTTTGAGAACATCCAAGTCGAGGACCTTGGGGTAGGATCAGGGATTCAGTCAGCCACTAACATTCATTTAATGGAGCCAGAGGCCAAAAAGAAAAGCAGCCCCATTTCCCAGCAGTGTCCCCCTCCCCCAGCCTCCCCACGTCACTCCAGTGGCCAGCCCAGGTCCAGGGAGCAGAGCCTTCTCTACTGCCCAAGGGACTCTGGCTTCTCCAAGGGCAGCCTTGATCCCTTCAAAATGGATGGGAGGGCCAGCACTGGAAGGTGGGGGCTGAGGTGTGGTCCCGTAGGGCAGCTCCCCACTCCATAGTTGGTCTGTGCATCCTAGAAACACAGATACCCATGTCTCTCTGCAGGAGGTGGAGGGAAACCAAAGGTTTCTAGCCGGCCCAACAGAAGCAAGGCCAAGTCCCCAGCTCCGGGATTGTCCTCGGGGGAGCGGCCAGCATCTGTCTCCTCTGTCCACTCTGAAGGGGATTGTAACCGCAGGACCCCACTCACCAACCGGGTGTGGGAAGACCGACCCTCTTCTGCAGGTAAGGGGGCAGCCTAGCTGGGGGTGGGAAGGAGGGTAAGATGTGGATGGCAGCTTGTGACAGTGGCTTACCAGGTCTCTGACTGGTAGGTCCCACCGGCTGTAGGGAGAAAGGAAGTCCAGTCCTGATGGGCAGCTCTGGCTGGGAAGGGGCCCCCCACACCAGGAAATGCTTTGTACCTTCTGACATCATCATTCTAGGACCATTGGTGCTATAGGAGGGCTGTGAGACCACAGTAACATATAGGTCTTCCTGACTGGGTACTGCCAGCCCTGGGCCCAGGCATCACAGAGAGGGAGTGGTGGGGAGGGAGAAGAGTTCAAGGTCAGGAGGGGCCTGTGTTCAAATCCCACCCTCTGACACTACAGGTCTGGGCCCTAACCCCCCTCTAAGTGGTAGGGCAGGTGTTGGCTGAGCTGCCTTGTGGGAGGGAGTTTCTTCTGTGCTAATAAATCCCAGGGCTAGTACCCAGAAATACGGGGACAGTAATGCACAGAGTTGTTATGAGGAAAATGCTTTTAAGCCTTCCAATGCAGTACCTAGGCCTGTATTGTGAGCCTTATTAATAACATTTGGACGATCTTGAGAAATTCAGAAGCAGCCTTAAGGCCCAGACTAAAAGCTTCTTAATCACCTTCTTGGTGATTATCCATAAAGTAAGTTCAATCCCATATTCTCCAAGGGCCCTCCCAGCTCGGCCTCGCCCCAGGGGCAGGAGTTCCCATGTACCCTCTGCATGCCCATCCTGTGCTGGCCTGGGGGGAGTCCAAGAGCAGGCAAATCACAGTAACCCCCATTTCTGTGTCCCTTTGAGACTTTTCAAGTGCCTTCCTCACAGACCAAATGGAACTGTACCCCTTTTTTCAGAGGAGGAAACTGGGGCATAAAGAAGGGCAGTCATGGGGTCATAGATTTACAGATGAGGAAGCTAAGGCCAGGAGACTTACATAGCACATTGCCCAAAGCTTCGTAACTAGGGCTTGGTTTGGGCTTTTGGTTTTTGGGTGGTAGTTTTTTGTTGTTAGGGTTTGGGTTGTTTTGGGTTTTTTTGTTTTTGTTTTTGTTTTTTGAGGCAATTGAGGTTAAGGGACTTGCCCACAGTCACACATCCAGTAAATGTCAGACTGGATTTGAACTCAGGTCCTCTTGAATCCAGGGCTGGTGCTCTGTCCCCTGCTCCAAGTCTCTGTTGCTGCCTGAGGCCCACCCTCTTTCTGTCATACCCCACCGGCTCAGTGGAGACTTTGTCCTTGCCCTCCTTAGAGGTGCCCACTGGGAAGACAAGATCCAAAGGTCCTTAACAATGAATTGACCCGTCAGATTGAATGGGGCCCTTCAAGGTCATTGTCCATTTCTGGAATCCCATGGGGCCTTCCTCCCGTCCGAGACACCCAAACATTCCTCTGAGGCCCCTTTTAAGCCTGCAGTGCTCTCTGGTGATTCTCTCTTGGTCTCCAGAGAAGGCTGCCTGAATGCCTATGTCTTGCTGGCCCTGAACAGGCTAAGTGAGAATGGAGGGTGAGGTCAAGAAGCAAGAAGGCCTGTCCTTGCTGAGGGTCTGTCTGTGTTCCCTTCCTTCCCTGTCAGTCCCCCTCCCCCCTGTCTGACCTCTTCTACCCTCACCTGCCTGTACGTCTCTGTTCCCTCCGCCTCGCCCCCTCCCCTCCAGGTTCCACGCCGTTCCCCTACAACCCTCTCATCATGAGGCTCCCGACAAACGTCATCACTCCCTCGCCCCCCACAGCCATTCCACAAGGCAGCTCCAGTGGCCAGCACCACGCCTGGGAAGAGGAGCCCAAGCCCCTGCTCTGTTCACAGTATGAAACCCTCTCAGACAGCGAGTGATGAGGGAGACTGGGATGGATGGGGAGAGGAGGGATTGCCGTGGCAGGAGAGCCCAGTACAAAGACGGCCAAAGCCAGCTGGTTTGGTGGACATTGAGAATGAAGCTGGTCGACCACCTTCCTCCCCTCCCAAACCTCCCCCCCCAGTTCCCCCAAGGGTACAGGAAGGAGCACCCAGAGTCTGTCTGCATCGGTCCTTCTGGAAGTCCTGTGTCCTCTTCGGCCCAAAGCCTTAACAAACCCCCATTGCCGTGAGGGCAGAAACCCCAGCTGGTAAGAGAGGCGCCCGCAGCGGGTGGTAGCTCCCCCCACTCCCAACACTGCATACAAAGCCCCATTGAGAAGGAAATCTCTCCCCTCTGCCTCCCTGCCATGCTCACAGTCTCTGTCCAGGCCCTTGGGGGGCCACCAACCCACAAATTGAATTGACTTTCTCAGGGGAACAGTACCGCCTGGTGCTCCACCGCCTCCTCTTCAGACTGGGGAGGGGCAGGGGAAGTGGGAAAGGCTCGACATCTGGGTCTGAATGCAGCGTGTGTTACGGGGGGAGATCGGGAGGGAGGGTGTACGTGGACGGGACAGACCCACAGGCTGTCCCGGCACAGTGGAGTGGCCAGGGGTCCAGTACTTAAAGTGGGATGGCCGCTCACTCTTCTTGCCACCTCTTACTCCCTCCTTTCCCAGTGTCAGCCAGAAAACCAGCTACATCTGTTCCCCCTCCTCTCCCCTCCCCCCAACAAAAATCATTTCCTCCCAGTCTGGGACAGAACACCGGCCCCACTGCTCCCTCGTGGCATTCAGAACCAAAGTTCAGTCCATGTCAGCAGACTCAGCTCACCCACAGCTCCTGGATTCTCCCAGAGCCCGCCACCATCGCCGCTTTGAGATCCCATCCATGGACTCTGGGCTCCGGCCATCCTTCATGCTCCCCCCTGATCTAATGAAGATCGCCTTCGCTAAATAAAACTCAGCCTCGGGAAACCCAATGCCAAAATGCAGGCCTGGGAAGTGAGTTATCAGGCGGCTAGCAGGGGAGGACAGACCAGGCGTCTGTCCGTACCAGCCGACCCCAGAGATAGGGAAGTGGCAGGCGGGCCGCTGCCGCCACCGCCCGCTGCTCCGCAGAGAGTGGACTGATTTTCGGACATCGTTGCTGAAACGGTGGGAAGGAAAGGCAGTTGTAAATGATGTATTGGTCTACAGGGTATATTTTTGATACCTTCAGTGAATTATTTCAGATGTTTTACGTGAGGAATGACTAAACAGTATTACAGGCTGCTTTCGGTCTCTGCTTTTACTGCAAAAAAAAAAAAAAAGGAAAAAAAGGCGTGTGCAGGCTTACCCCATCGTCCTATTGGGCAAGGAGCTCCCCCACCCCCTCATTGAGAAGGCGCTCACTTCAAGGCAGGGCACCAGCCGCAGTTACCAGTGTTGTTCATGATTAAAAAGCAAGCAGACCGTGTTCTGGGTAGAGGTTTGCTTGGCCTCGGAGCTCCCCAGTGGTGGGGAGCCTCCCGGATGGGGTGGGGTGGGGAGGGGAAGGGGACTCCCCGAAACTCACAAGACACGTGAACTGGTTCTGTTGTATTTCCGTGTGTGATGACATCTTTTTTTTTTTTTTACATTTTTTTCATTCCATAATATATCAGACGTTGGATCATATCTGCCAGTTAACGTTTGTCAAAGGACTCCAGTACTTTGCTCTGGAAATGAAAAGTGGGAGGGACGAAAATGAGGAGGGAGACGGGGTGGGGGAACAGAGGGCGGCCATGGAGACTGGGTGGCTTCTGCCCAAGCCCCAAAGAGCAAGCAAGGGAACCAAAGGAGCTTCCAGGCCTGCCGACGTGGAGATAGAGCGCCTACCTGAGAAGAGAGGCATGTCGGTTAACAACATTTCTCCAGGTTCAGTCTCAAAGCCACAAAAAGATCGTGTTTTTTTTGTTGTTTTTTTCCCCAGTGTCCAGATGTGTTTCATGATTTGTCATGTTCTTAAGTGTCCTCTTCCATTGCATACATCCCCCACACCCAGTGCAGAAAATATTCTTAATTCAGTTCAGTCCAGCAGGGGCCAGGCTCTGGGCTAGGAACCCCAAGCATTTGGACTGAGTGGGGGGCACGCTTGGCAGCTGGTGGTAAGGAGGCCTGTAGCAGGCAGACGCCAGGCCCAGCCACCAGGAGGGTGGAGCACACTAGGTCTGGAGCAGAGCCTGGTTCTACTGCTAAGCCCGCCCAGCCTCCTGGGCCCTCTTCCACCATCTTTAGAGGGACTTGAACACAGTCATAACCACTGGTGGTCATACAGCACCTTGAGATTTACAGAGTGCTTTAGAAATAGCTGTTTGATCCTCACTGACAACCCTGAAAAAACAGGCTCGGGTGACCTGCCTGGTGTCACACAGTGAATAAGCATCTGGGTTGGATTTGAACTCAGATCTTCCTGACTCTAGACCCAGCCCCCTGTCCACTGCACTACCCAGCTTCCCTCACAGGTCTCTTAAGGTCCTTTCCAATTCCATGACCCAAATAACCCATTACTCTTGACCCCATCCTTTCCAGCATTTACACTTTGCATCTTGGGAAGAAATTTGGTGGAATGCCGAGGGACCTCTGAGGGAGCAGAGCCCCTCATCTTCCCAGGACATCTCTTTATTGAAGTATGGAAGTTTGGGGCCAGCTTGGTCTATGGGATCTTGGAGAGCTGCCCCACTTAGTGGGGGGCAGTCTCGTCCCCAAGCTCCTGCCCTCAGTGAGTTTGCCCCAGAGCCATAGAGGTGACCTGTGCCCACCCTGTCACCCCACTTGAGTCTCATTCTCCAAACTACCCCCATGATACCCCCTTGACATCCATCTATCAATAATGTTATTAAACACCTACTGTTTCCCAGGCCTGGGCATATAAAGAAAATGAATGAAACCTTTCTCTTCCCTGCTGAGTAGAACTGGGAAGACCACGGAAGAGGTGGTTTTGTTTCGTCAGAACCAATGCCACAAGGATTTTGGCAAAGTGCCCTTCTGGCTGATCTTTGGGCCAAAGTATTCGTCCCTCTGCCTTATTGGGTCACTACTTCAGTCTGGCTCAGTGAAATAATAGTATATGTACTAGGAAGGGAATGGGTGTCCTTGGAGTCACTAAAGAGGAGAAAGCTGTAAGGAAAAAGCTTCTCTGGGCCCATGGTCCCTGGCCTAGGCATGGAGTGAAAATGAGGAGCCTGTGTGAGCTGAGCTCTGTGACCGGTCAGAGCTTGGAAACGACTCCTAGGACTCTTTACATAAAGACAGGTAAGGCCTTCACTGAGGGTCTCTTTCCTTCAGAAAGAAGACAAATGGGATGAGGCCAGAGAACAAGCAGGGGGGAGTTCAACCTCACAGTCCCTTGACAAAAATAATTGAACTGCCCAAGGAATAAGGTGTAGGGTTTGGCTTTTTGGTTTCTTTGGTCCAAAAGCATTTCTTGAGCAGTTGAAGACCTACTTGGCTGGACATGCAAAGACACAAATGATAGTCTGCCCTGTTCTCCTGGGGGTGGGGAGTGGTAGGCCACATCTTCATGGACAGATGCACACAGAATTCTTTGGGAGGATTCTCACTGTGAGGAATCTGGGAAGACCTGGGGAAGAGGTGGTGCCCCAGCTGATCCCCCCTTTCCCAGAGAGAAGACTTTCGAGTTTGTCCTCTCTAGCCCTAAGGCCTTGGCCATGTGTGTATATGGGAGTGATTGGTCTTCCCAAGCAGCTCTCTGCTTAAGACAATTTAAGCCACTGGAGGTAGGCCACGCCCCACCCAGGATGGAGCAAAGGCCCTGCCCTGGGGCCAGAGTGGCAGAAAGTGTACCCCGAAACCATCTTTTGTAATTCGTGACTTGAAATGAATACAGGAAGTAATTAAGAAGATTTCAGCCAGCAAGAGAAGGGATTACTCTAGTGACTGCCCGCTATTTGAAGGAATGCCCGTGTTAAATTTTTGCTCTAAAAAATTACAACGCCCTGGTTGCCATAGTGCCCAACCCTAGTTGTGACTGGTAGGGCTTCCTTATCCCTTTATATATGCACACACACACACACACACAGACAAGCCTAGCTTTGTGCTCCTAATACCACCCCCCCCCCCTGCCCCTCTGATTCCCAGAAAACCAGGAACCTACTTCCACACTCCTGCCCCCCACTGCTCCCACCACCCGTGCGTGGGGGGGGGGGTCAGAAGATGGAGCCCACCATCGGCCTCCATCCCAGATGTGGCCATTGCCCTTCCCAGCAGGTGACTGTTAGAATTCCTTGTCCATGGTGTGATTAGATAAGGAAGCTGTGTTCAGACTCCAGGAAGAGAAGGAAGCTTCAAGCTGACCCTTCTTGCCCATGTGGCTGTTCAGTGCCAAGGAAACCATGAAGATACAGGACAGTAGGATTCAAGGTTTGGATTCGGGAGACCTGGGTGCAAATTCTGACTGCCCCCTAGTACCTGTGATCTGGGCTGAGCCTCAGTTCCCTCATCTGTAAAATAGAGACCCCAACACCTGCAGTGTAGGCTGCCTTGAAGGGCAGGTGAGATGATGCATGTCAGGTGACCCAAGCACTTGGGAGAAATGCCCACCCACAGTGTTAGAATTCAGAGACTGTTCTCTGCAGGGCAGAACTAGGGGCAGTCTACTCCCCCAAACATGTGGTTACCTGCCTTAGAGGAGGTCCTCTCCCAGAGGGATTTTCATACTAAAAAGCCCAGGACTCGGGACTAAAGGGGACTATGAATGCAAAGTGCTTCAGGCAGTGGCTAAAGTGCCTGCCTCAATGCCAGAAAGGCCTGGGTTTGGGTCCCAGCTCTGGCTATGTGATCCTGGGTAAGTTACTTAACCTTAGAAAAAATGCAGAAAAATTATAAGTACATGCAGAGATGGAGGAGTTAAAATCACAGATCCAAGCTCTATTTCCTAGCACTAATGGGATCTCTAGCACTTGACTAGGGGAGGTGCTTGGGGGAAAGGGTCCTCCCTGGGAACCCTGAAAACATCCATTCCAAGCAGCAGGTAAATGCTATCCCCCAGGTCTGGGGCCCTGGCTTCTAGCCGTGGGTCTTGAGCTCTTGCCCCCTGCCCCAAGCCTCACTTCCCTCCTCCATGAAATACATTTTGGACAAGATGACCCCTGGAGGCCTCCTTTTTCATGATCCCTGTGCCAACACTCAAGATACCAGGAGCCCAAAGCAGGGCAAGCTGGAAGGGAGCCTGGGGGTGAAGGCAGCCGGCAATGCCAGACCACCAACCTTCCCACTGGGCAGCCCTGTATCCCCAGCCTGCAGGGCCAAGTCTGGAAAGGCCACACTAGGGCCTTCTAGAAGCTCCCTCTCCTTGGCCTTTGTGGCCCAGATAATGAGAGGAGGAGAGCAGGGCCCCATCACTCCAGGCCCCTTCATTGTCCTTGCCCTATAATGGGAACCTAATCTGCAGAGAGCCTGTGGGCGTGGGGGCCACGTAGAGGAGAGGGTGAGGATCACCCCTCCCTTAAAGGGCCAAGGCAATTCCAAGCCTGCCTCAGCTGTCTCCTTGACTCATTCCCTGTCTGGGAAGTTCTTTCCAAGGTTTGATTTCAACATGTCTGTCATCCAATGCCTTAAAATGTTGCACTTATATAGTTTTTGCAGTCAGCTATGGTACCCCATACAAGTGTGCAGAGAACTAGGCATCTGTATCTCTGAATTTTCATTTATGTCTTGTGTTTACCTCACTTTGACTAAGCAAGCACTATGTGCCAGGAACAGGAGCAGCGAGGGACCGAGGGCTGGTCTTGGATCCAGAAAGACCTGGGTTCAGCTCTCCCCCTCCCCGTCAAGTACCAGGGCAGTTTTCAAAAACTTGCAGAGAAGATGCCGACCTAGATGGGTGGAGTGAGTTGCCTCACCTGGGAGTTCACTGGGCCAATGAAATCACAGCTCTTTGTACCAGGCCCTGTGCAAGGTGTGGAGCTTCCAAAGACAAAAACGAAGCAGGGACTGCCCTCAGGGAGCCTTCACCCTACTGGACATGCAGCTTCTCAGAACATGTGGGTGGGCAGAGGGGCTTGGCCAGGATAGAGGCTGACACCCCCTGCCTGAGTGAGGGTGGGGTGGGGGGGCTTACAGGCAATGTCCAGAGTCCCGTGGCCCACCTTGGAGCGCAGTGCTCAGATACCTGCACTCAGGAGAGCCAACTGTCATTGTGGTTGACTGTCAGATACACCATCACACAAGTACCGACCATCTGTGTCATGACAAACTCATGTCACGACATGCCACCGTGAAAAACAAGCACTCCGGCCCCTCCCCACACACCTGAAAAAAAATAAAAAATAGCAACAGCTCAGGAAAATCATCCCCCAGACTGAGCCCCATGGGGCCCTTCCGCCCCTCCCAGCCCCCACAAATAGAGGGGTGATGCCATCACGATGCTGTCCCAGCTAAGTGATGCATCTGCTGTGTCAACTGATATTAATAGTCAATAACACGTATGTTGATATGTGTGTGTGCATGCACATGTGAGGGTGGTGGCACAAGAATAGAGGTGAAACAGCAAACATTTATTAAGCGCCTGATGTGTGCCAGAGGCTGTGCTGAGTACTGGGATATAAAAAGGTAAGGGAAGCAAAGAGTGCACAAGCCAGCTTTCTGCCTGATAAAATAAGGAAACAAGAAAGGAAGGGGCTGGGAAGGCTTCCTGGAGGAGGTGGGACCTTAGCGCCCATTTGAGGGAAGCCAGGAGGCAGAGATGAGGAGAGAGAGCCTTCCAGGCCTGGAGCATAACTGAGGGACATCGTAGGTGGGGCTTGAGCTGAGTCCTGATCAGAGACAAGGGATTCTAAGTAGCAGAGGGGAGAGAGGAGCCATTCTGAGCACAGGGATAACCTGGCCAAGATGTGGAGACAGAAGGTAAAGAATGGTGTGGGACAAATGTGGCAGGTCTGTAGAGTTCAGAATGAAGTCTAACAAGGCAGAGGAAAATTGTCGACCCCCCCCCACCAGCACCACCAAAGCTGGCACCATGCATACATGCCCTCCCAGACAACATGCTGTCAGGAACTGCTCTGCTGGCAGCTCCAGTCTCAGGCCCCTGAGACACAAAGCATCTCGACCATGCTTACTCTTGGCACCCACGAGGAGACATCACCGCATGCACACCCACAAGCCCAGTCTAAGCCATGCCTCATTTCTCATCCAACAAGCAGAGCAGCTCCATCCTCAGGGAATCGACTTGGACTTTTTGAGGCTGAGGCCTGTTAACTGAGATCATCAGGTCATCACCCTAAGGGGCAGATGCCTCCTCTATCTAATGTGACTCTCCTCTGACCTTTCAGCCTCCAGGGATATCCTGATGTGAAGGACTTTGGTCCTCCTGGTTCTGCTCTGCCCTGACCTACCCCTCTCCTCTCTCTAGGAATCTCCCCTGTTGTTGTTCAGTCCTGTCTAACTCTTTGTGATCCCATTTGGGGTTTTTTTGGCAAAGATACTGGCCAGGTTTGCTGTTTCCTTCTCGGGCTCATTTTGCAGATGAGGAAACTGAGGCAAACAGGGTGAAGTGACTTACCTAGGGTCACACAGCCAGGAAGTGTAAAGGAACCACTGGAGTTTATGGAGTGGGGGTGGGGTGACATCATCATCCTTCATCACCAGCATTTATATGGCCCTTTAAGGTTTGCAAAGCATTTGGCAAATATCTGATTTAATCCTCACAACACCCCTGGGAGGCAGGTGCTCTTATGAACCCCATTTTACAGTAGAGGAAACTGAGGCAGAGGTTGACTTGTCCAGGATCACAAAGCTAGTAAGTACGTGAAGTCAAATTTGAACTTCTTGACTCTTCCAGGGAGAGAGGGAAGGGGGGAGGAATGAAGGGAGGAAGGAAGTTTACCCGCCACACACCCAGCAAAATGTTAAGTGCTTTATATATATCTCATTTGATCCCCCCAACAACCCTGAGAAATTGGTGCTGTTACCCGCTTTTTACAGATGAGGAAACTTGGAGAGACAGAGGTCAAGTGACTTGCCCAGGGTCACATAATCTAAGACAAGCAGTGAGCTCAGATCTTCCTGACTGAAGCCCCGACTCTTACCACTGAGACACCTGGCTGCCCCTAACACTAACTTTAGACTGCTTGGAAATGGAAGGTGAGAGGTGGAGCAGTATCTTCTTGGTAACCTGGGGCCCTCAGAGGCTGGTGTAGCCACCAGGGAACAACAGGGAAGCTGGAAAGGGGGGAGTGTGGCTGGGTGCACAGGGAGCTCAGTTCGGAAAATGTTGAATTTAAAAACGTCCGTAGAACAAGAACAAGGCTAATCCCTAGAGTCCCTTCCAGCTCTAAGAACCTTCTCTTCTCCCTAACCCTCAGGACTAGGGCCCCTGGGCAGAGATGCCAGAGGAGGGATGGGTTTCAGGAGGAGGGATGGGCTCCAGGTTGGACCTGATGGCCTGGGGTTCTCTCCTAGCTCTGAGACTGGACAGACTGGACAGTCACACCTCACCACCCCAGCACTGATTATGCCTCTGGGAGGAATGATTTTTAGACTTTTTTTTTTTTTTTACAAATGGACACAATCTCCACATTCTATTTTCCATATCACATAGATGTTTATTCTCTGATCAAATCATGTGTGTCCAGTATGAGCTCACAGCCTTCAGTGGATAGCGGATACCACTGGGGGAGGGGGGTCAAGGGGATGGGCTACAATTGTCAGACTTCCTCAAGGGCACACAGACATGTCGCAGCAGCCCCCTTCCCAGCCCTTTTCCACTCCTCCCTCCCTCTCCCCTCTCTCTCTCTCTCTCTCTCTCTCTCTCTCTCTCTCTCTCTCTCTCTCTCTCTCTCTCTCTCTCCCCCCCCCACTTCCTCTCTTCCTCTCTGTCTCTGTCTCTCCTCTGTCTCACGTCTTTCTCCTGTTTTTCTGTCTCTGTCTCTCCTCTGTCTCTGTCTCTCTCCTCTCTCTCTCCCTAACTGTGTCTCTCTGTCTCCCTCTCCCTCTGTCTGTCTCCCTCGCTCTCTCTTCTCTGTCTCTCTTCTCTCTCTCCCTCGATCTGTCTCTGTCTCTCTTCTCTCTGTCTCCATCTCTCTCTCCTCTCCTCCCTCCCTCTCTCTTCTATGTCTCCCTCTCTCGGTCTCCCTTTCTGTCTTTCTTTCTCCCCCTCCCTCTCTCTCTCCTGTCTCACGTCTTTCTCCTCTCTGTTTTTCTGTCTCTGTCTCTCCTCTGTCTCTGTCTCTCCCTCTCTCCCTCACTCTGTCTCTCTTGTCTCCCTCTCTCTGTCTCCTCTTTCTCACTCTCTCCTTCTGTCTCCCTCACTCTGTCTGTCTCCATCTCTCTCTCCTTCTCCTCCTCTCTCCTCTCCTCCCCCCTCTCTCTTCTATATCTCCCTTTCTGTCTCTCTGTCTCTCTGTCTGTCTCTGTCTCTCTGTCTCTCTCTCAGCTTTCTCCAGGACAGAGAAGGCTAATCTCCTTCCTCTGTATCCTTGATTCAGAATCTGAGCTGGAAAGGACCCCAGAGCCCACCAAATCCAGAGCTGAGCAGAGGCCCTCCCTGTGGCAGCATCCTCCCATCCTGCCTGCTTTGGAGGAGCTCTCCATGCCCTACTTAGTCCTCATCTTCAGGGTCTCCCTGTCTATTGCCGCCTCACTCACTGCCTGCAAACCTGTTCAGGGCTCCCCTAGTCTTAATGCTCAAGCAACATCCCATATCTCTTCTCCCTCTCCCAGCCAAACACCTAGAAAAAAGCTGTATGGGCAGCCACCTCCATTTTCTCACCTTCCACGGATTCCTCAAACCCTTTGCAAACTGACCCTCCCTTTCCTTCTCTCCTGCTTTTTTTTTTAAATTTAATTTTGTTTATTTTTCAGTTACATCCAAACTTGCTCTTTCCGAGGCCATCAGTGGCATCTCGAGCACTACGTCCAATGGTCTTCTCAGCCTTCGGCCTCCTTGACCTTGGAGCAACTTTGAAACACTACTGCCCAACCTCTTTTTCCTTGGTTTCTGTGACCTCAGTCTCCCCTGGTTCTCCTCCTGCCTCTCTGACCACACCTTTGGTGCTCCATCAGGTGCCTCCCACACAGTAGGCACAGGTGTCCTCTGGTGCTCATCTCTTTGGCAGTCTCATAAGCTCTCCTGGGTTCAGTTATATATCTGCGCTTGCAATTCCCAAATATTTACATCTGTCTCTGAACACATCCTATTTACTACTCAGAGTGAAAAGGCATTATTAATCCAACCTCATCACCTTACAGATAAGGATCTTAGGCCCCCCAAAAGTGACTTGCCCAAAGTCACACAGATAGTGAGTATCGGAGCCAGGATTCAAGGCCAGGACCCAGCACAGCCATTGCTAGATAGTCCATCACCAGGCCCGTACAACAACCTACACACTTTGATAAAAATATACAGTGTGCCGCTTGGATCATAATATCAGAAAACACGGCACTGATGTTGGATTTGTACTGACTCTTCCCCAAGTCCTTTTGGGTGCAAAGGAAAAAACACCAGCCTAAACCAGGGAAGGTAAAACATCCCTGTCTGCCTGCTCACCTCTCAGGTGAAACAGAAACTCAGGCCACCTCACAATAAGAAAAAGATTAGCCCCTTACCCTGTATCTCCTGACAAAGATGCTGTCAGATCCCATCTCTCATCACTCCAAGAGAATATCCCCCATGCCCATGTCTGCCAAACCAAATGCCTGGACTCCATTTAAAATGCTAATAAAATAGATATATTTATTTAATCTTCCACAAGTAAAACTAGATTAATACAACCAAACATACCATGCTGGGGGCAGGTGGTTTCTCTGTACCAGGTCCTGGTTGTCATTTTCCATTAGTCTCAAAGAACGGCTCCCTTCCAAGACCACCCCCCAGCCACATGCACCCAGCCAGCCTTCCTCATTCCACTTCCTACTAGGCTCCTGGCCAAGTTTATCTTCAGCCCCCTTTTCTCTAGCCCTTCCCTACCCCCACCCCCCATGGTTCTGAGCAGGAGCCAGGTTAGAGCTCCTCAGGGTAGGGGAGGTCATCGCACAGTTCCAGCTGGACGCTGGATGCAAACCACCTCTTGGGACAGCCCAGGCTGTAGTGGAGGGTGGTGCGGTAAGTGTTTTTTGGGTGCTTGGGGAAGATGATGGTGGTGCTCTGGAATCGAAGGGCCCGCTGGCGAGGTTCGAAGGTCAGCTGGGTTTTGTAGTTCCGCCATGTGCAATTGGGAGTGGCGATGATGGTCTCACTGTAGGAGGTGACGGTGGGGACAGGGACATAGAAGATGTCATCTCGGTAGTGTTTTTCAGAGTCGTATCTGATCTCGGAGTTGCAGCTGGGGAGGGCAGAACAGGAGGAAGGGGCAGCCAAAAAGGGAAAGGAAAAAACACCTAAGATTGGCAATGAACAGCATCCTAGCCCAGTGGAGGGAGCCCTAAGTTCATAAACTAGGAGAATGAGGTGCCCATGGCCACCAAGCTAGTTAAGACCCAGATAAGATTTGACCCAAGGCCTTCTCTGCATCATAATTTAATATATCATGCCATCCATTCAAGAAAAGGACTTTTGCTTTTTGCTTTTTATGCATTTTCAGAGTTTAAGACGCATTTATTAAACACTTACTGCATACTGAACATTGTACAAAGTGTATGTTGTGTCGGATTAGATTTGGGACACTGTAGAAGGGATTTTTGTTCAGGAATTGGTTGACTAGATGGCCTCTGACATCTATAATTAAGGCCTGGTTCTACCATTCACTCTGTGCCGCTGGACACCATGAGAGTCTGAGCCTCGGGCATTTGCACGGTGAGGAAAAACATCACCCCCACTCACTGTGTCTTCTCCCACAGCCAACATCACTCCCACCTAGGTAAGCACAGCCCCCCTGACTATTTCAGCCTGGCTCGTAGACTTTCATTCTGGCCCCTCCCTCTCTCTTTCTCTCCCTGTAAATCCCTTTCAAGAATCCTTCCTACCCTGGTTTTACTCTGTCCCTTAAATAAGAATCTTCCCCCTAGCCATAGGCATGAAAGATAACTAACTGCCTTTTACTATCATCCTCTTTTTTTCATGATGTAACCTTTGGAGTTTAGGCGATGGACCCATTTGGAACTTTCTGCGGGGTATGGTGTAAGACACTGTCTAAGCCCTCTTTCTGCCAAAGCTTCTGCAGCATCAGCAGTGACCCCAGTACTCCTTAATATTCTTTCTTCCCTTTGCTTCATTGTCTCATCTGATATCTCCTCCTCATCTCTATGTTCTTCAAATAAGAACACATTATAATTAATATTAGTTATTACTCAAAATCAGCAGCATTGGAGAAGCACTTTGTGCAGGTTGGGCACTGTTATTACCAAGATGTTAGCCCATGTTAAGATTCTTTTTTTTACAACTTTTTCATTTATTATTGTGTAATACATTTGAAAGGAAGAGAGTATTAGTTCTTGTCTAACTTCTGAAAGAATAATAAATAGCCTGAATCAGGAGGAAAGGTGTATAGAGAAGGCCAGCGAGTGAACACCAGGAGGAAAGAGGCACTGGCCAAAACTGACCTTACTTAACTCCTTTACCTAGAATAGGCCCTGCCCTGATCCGCCCTCCCCCTTTGTTTTCTTTTTTTCTTTCTAATTGATTTTATTTTCAGTTTATGGAACAAAACAAGCATTTCCATAGCAGTACAATAAAAAAGGCGATTGCACATGAGACTGCAAATCTAGCATGTACTATTCCCACAGGCCATTCCCTCCAAATATACCAAGTTAGCATGCACATTTCTTTTTTTCCTTTTTTCTTTCTTCCCCTCCCCCACTTGCCACCCTAGAGATGGCTACCATTAGACACAAATTGGCACATATATTTTAAATGATCCTATACTATCCTATCCTATTTATCAGTAACATTGGGTCAAGACCACACCCAACTGTGACCCAGTACTTCCTCTCCTAGTACTCATTGGTTAATTAATTACTGCATAGCTAATTCTGAATTCACAAAGAATTAGTAATTAAGTTGGCACATTGCTATTAGAGAGACGCTGTGGGATGAGCGATGGATTGGGTCTGGGTTTGAATCCTGACATTGCCACCACCTGTGGAACCACTGGCAAACATTTTCGTTCTGAGGTCACTGGTTTGTTTTTTCCTTCTTCTGCAGGATGTGAAGAGCTGACCAACTCTAAATTTGTGGATCTAGGATTATACCTCTGAAACTTTTGGAATCTGTCCCCTTCTTTTTAGTAAAAGCCCAGTACCAGCACCTGGGTTCAGGACCCCATTTTTTCCTTCTGAATTCCCTTTTTGTGGTTTCTCCCTTCTCAAATACATTCTTCTTACAACTGCAGTCACTTTCCTAAGGCATAGTTCTGACTTCATTGAGAGACCATCAGTAGGCTCCCAATTGCCTACTGAAAAAAATACCAACTTCTTAACTTGGCATTCAATGCCTTCTACAGCCCTGCTCCAATCTACCCTTCTAACAAGACTTCAGAATACCCCACTTCACACCCTAGACCCCACATCCTTCTCCTGTTCTGCCTTTTTGCATATGATGCCCATGGCTTGAATGGCCTTCTTCCCTCTCCTCAGTACCTCTGTCTGTGGCTCTTCTTCTTGTCCTTCAATGCCAATTCTATTGTGAAACCATTGTTCCTTCCACCCCTTAGTCTCTTATCACATTCTTACATCTCTCCTCTGATAGTTACTTCTGTATCTTCTCATCCCCCTGATAGGCTCCTGGGGCCAGGCATTCTCCTTCTTTCTTTTCTCTTTCCTTCTTTCCTTCCTTCCTTCCTTCCTTCTTTCTTTCCTTCCTTCTTTCCTTTCTTTCCTTCTTTCCTTCTTTCTTTCTTTCCTTCTTTCTTTCCTTCTTTCCTTCTTTCTTTCCTTCTTCCTTCCTTTCTTTCTTTCTTTCTTTCTTTCTTTCTTTCTTTCTTTCTTTCTTTCTTTCTTTCCTTCTTTCCTTCTTTCTTTCTTTCTTTCCTTCTTTCTTTCCTTCTTTCCTTTTCTTTCTTTCTTTCTTTCCTTCTTTCCTTCCTTCTTTCCTTCTTTCTTTCTTTCTTTCTTTCTTTCTTTCTTTCTTTCTTTCTTTCTTTCTTTCTTTCTTTCTTTCTTTCTTTCTTTCATCTATCTCTGTCTCCCTAGTATATAGCACATTATCACAATATATAACATCTCTGGAATCTCTTCCCTTCTCTTTATTTTTCATCCTAGTTCAGGCAAAATACAAGCCTACCTTTTCCAAACTCCAAGTTATAAATGGCAATGGGAATTTGAAGATCTTCCCTGCCCCCTAACAGACTAAATGTAATCACACGGAGTCTGTGGTAGGAGAGGCTTGCTGAATGTGTAAAGCAGAGCTGAGCAAGAAGCTGGGAGTCAGAGCAGTTAGAAAGGAGGGAGGAGAGGATGCAGAGAAGGAGACAGCTAGGTATGGTGTTGCTCCTTGCAGTGATAAGGTGTATTAACTTCTTTGTTGCTATGATGGATTTTGCTTTCTGGTGTTGAGATTCAGTTTTCTGGTGTTGGGATTTGGCTTTCTGGTGTCTGAATATATGTTTTGCTTCTGTCTTCTATATGGAGAGTCTTGTATCTTGTAATTCAGAACTATGCCGGTATATTCATAGTCACTGTTGGTGCTGTGAATGTTGCCTTGGCAATACACAACCTCAGTCCAAATTACTTTTGGTTCAGACCATGACAACTGCTTCCTAATTGGTCTTACTGCCTCAAGTCACTCCCCTCTCCTATTCATCCTTCATGAAGCTGTCGTTTTCCTAAAGCACAGATCTGACCAAATCATGGCTTACTTCTCAGTAACTTTCAATAGCTCCCTATTACCCCAGTACCAAATACAAGTCCATGTGATATTTAAAGACCTTTATTTAAAGACCTGTGAAATGGAGCCAAATATGAAATAGGGCCAAACCTCAGATTATAGAATAACCTTGTTTTTTCTTGAAGAATGCATGCTTTCCCAACCCTAACCACAATGTCATGTTGACCTATAAGATTCGGGAACTGAGTCAACTGCCTCAACTGCACCCCCCCCACCTGACACCTGTTTGCTCTCACCCCTCCCCTATAGCCCATGAAGTTGGCATCGAGCCTCTATCTCCAAGACTCAACTAAGTCTGCTAGCCAATCATTTCCCGCCAACTCCTTGTCTCTAAGAGTTAGGTGACTCTCACTAAGCCAATCAGTGAGCTCAATATTTCCTGCTTTCCCCTCATAATTGTATAAAAAAGCACCCGAGGAGACACTCGGGGTCCTCCATCTAAAATGTATGGTGGGACCCGGGTTCGAACTCGTAATAAATTTTTTCTTTTTCTTGCCTCAGTGGTCTCGGTTTGTCTATTATTCCACTCCACGCTTCAACCTGGTTCTAGCCTACCCTTCTAGGCTTACTCTATGTTACTGCCATTCCTGCAATCCAAAGCTGAGTCATGCTGGCCTAGCTGTTCTTCACCTACAACATCCAATTTCCCCTCTCCATGCCTTTGCACAGAAGGTGATCCCTCTTGACCTTTGTTTCTTAGAAATCTCTTCAGAGCTTAGCTCAGGTGCCAATTCCTACATGAGAATCTTTTCCTGACCTTCCTTCCCCATGGCTATTGGGGTCCCCCTCCCCAAATACCTATAGCTTATTTTTAAAACTTATATGTTCATGCTGTCTTTTCTAATAGAATGCCAGTTCTTTGAGGGAAGGGTCTGTTTGCATGCCCAGGACCCAGCCTAGTAGCTGGCACACAGCTTGGCATGCTAACTGATTAGTTCTTTCATATGAATTCTTTATAAAAAGTAGATATCCCCTCCCCCTCACCAGCCCTTGCTACCTCCTCTCTAGGCCCAAGGAGAAAGCCGCTGCCATACATACCGAATTTCCTGCATGGGTTCAGGGTTTACTTCAATGCTTTCCCCAAAAAACACTGGGTGCAGCCTAGGTCTCATCTCCAGCATAGAAGGGTCCTGGAGGAGGTGAGGAGCCTGTAGGGAGAAGGGCATACTCACATTTAGTTACACAGCACCCCCCTTGGGGACATGCCCATCCAGGACTGAGGATGAGTCAGGACCTCGGAGTACAGAGAGTCTGAGTCCTCAGCTACAGATGCCAAAACCAAGGGTATAGAATGATGGGATGAGAGCCTGGATCTGGAGCCTGAGGATGGGCAGAAAGTCATCAAACATGACTCTGATTTTACAGAGAAGGAAACAGGCCCAGAGAGTTGAGGTGATTGCCCATGTCAGGCAGTTATCCCCCTCCTCACTCTACAAACAACATTCTTTATAAAGAGCAGGGGCCAGGCTGTACTAAGTGCTGGGTATTGCCAGAAGAGCCCTGGCCATGTGGGAGCTTACATTCTGGGGGAGCCACGTGCCAAGATTCCTGCCTATGAGGGTCCCATGGAGGAGCCCCTTCCTGGGCACAGGCTATACCAGTGGCCTGCAGGTTTCTCCCAAGGTCTCAACCTTGGGTCCTCTGAGTTTCTCACTGCCCAGAGAGATGAACCAGCCTCCTTGTTGGAGGCAGGGTAGGGGCCTGGGCTGGGGAGTGGGGGAGGGACATGTGTTTCCCTGGGTTTTCTCTGAGCTTGAGATTAGACATGATGCTTAATCAAAGTGTGTTGTTTTCCCCACTTACGTGATTGCAGTCATTGAACAGGCTGATCTCACAGTTGTTCTTTTCACTCTCTAGTATAGGATTATGGTTCTAGACCCAGAGGCCACCTAGTCCAACCCCCTCTTTTTACAAATGAGGAAACTGAGACCCAGAGAAGTTCAACAGCTTGACCAAGGACATATAGGAACAAAGATAAAGCCAGGATTAGAACTCAGGTCCTACAACCCCATTTTCTTTGCCCTTTTGGGAGGTCAGGTGACAAAATGTACTCCAACACAAATTTACTAAGCACCTACTATGTGCCGAGCACCATAGCTACAAAGATGAGTAAAACCAGATGCCTGCCCTCAAAGTGAGTGATACTGGATGAGCACAGATAGCATTTATCAAGTGCTTACCATGTACTAGTCACTGTGCTAAGATACATATAAGATAAATAAGTTATTCAGAACTTACTATGTGCCAGGCACTGTGCTAAGATAAACAAATGTAGGATAATCGAGGTGGGAGTCAGTAAGTCAGTCAACAAGCATTTACTGAGTGCTTACTATGTGCCAGGCAGGACTACTATGTGCTGAGCAAAGGGGGATCAGGAAAGGCTGACAGAAGGAATTAGAGAATTTAGAGCTAGCAAGGGTCACCTAAAGGAATCCTTAGAAGATGGCCCCCAAGCCACATACTAAGCCTTGAAGGGACCCAAGAAACTCTAAAAGATGGCGACAAGGAGGGGAAACAGCTGGGGCAGAGGAGGATTGCCTGTGTCCCGTCAGAGAAGCAACTGCAAGTTAGGGAAACACCAGGTCCATGGGCGGGCTGGCTGCAACACAGTGTGGAAAGAGAGGTCTGGGAAATAAACCTAGAAATGGCAGTATTGATGGGCATGGAAGAATTTCTATTGTATCCTATTCTCAAGAAGCAAGAGCAGCTGGTAGCCCCTGAAAGTTCTTTTTTTAAACATTGTGATTTATTTCTTGTTTTTTTTTCTATCACCTGCATTTTCTAATACACCTATCCACCTCTCAGAGAGCCATCCCTTATGACAAAAAATAAAAAAGAGGGAAAAAATAATCCAATTAAGCAAAACTAAGCAATAAATCAGAAAAGTCCGTATTGTATGCAGTGTTCCCTATCCATTGTCCACCACCTCTGCTGAGAAGCCAGGAGAGTTACCTCTTCCTATCTCCCACCAGAGGTTCTTAAGCAGGGTAGAGGTGCAGGAGGTGGGGTGGGGGTGGATATATGGTCTGACCTGTGCCTTAGGAACCTTCTTTTGGCAGCTGTGTGGGGGCACAGGGCTGAGCACATAGTAAGCACTGAAAAAAATGTTTATTGAACGACCCACTGAACTAGAGAGGGGACAGACAGGAAGCCAGGATTCCCACCAGGGACTGTTACAATGCACAGGTACACACTTTGCCTTCTACCTTTCCTCCATCTTTCAGGGCTCCCAGTTCAGGGGCAGGAAGCAGAATGCCCAAGGCAGATCTTTCTCTTCCTCAGCCCCATTATTGCAGGAAAATCTCTCTCCCTTTTGCACTCCCCTGGAGAGCCCCCACTGACATTCATGATGACACATGAGCAGAAGGGAAATGTCCTGAAGAGGTAAGTCACCAGTTCCAGCTGGAATAAAAATGATTTTCCTAGTCCAAGGGGCTACATTTTCATCCCTGTGGATGAATCACTCCACTCCCTCATCCCTGCTGTGCCTCAATGCTATTCCGGAGCTGCTGGAGCTGATTAGGTCCCTCCCTGGTGGCCAACCTGGAAACAGGCTGGACTCTCATCCCCTTTGCACAGACCTGCTTGTCCTGGCAGCAACCCTGCTAATGAGTACTGATGCAGAATTTTAAAATAAAATCCTCACAAAGAGACGGCAGAAAAAAACATCTGGAAAATAATTCACCGTGACCAAGCTGGAATCATTCTGGAAATGCCAAGATGGCCACATACTATGTAAACAGTGATCACCAATAACCATGCATCTGGGCAGCATGCCGGGGGCATGGATCTAAGTCTTACTGCTGCCAGAGAGGAGCTTTGGTGGAAAGGAGGCTGGATTTGGGGTCAGACAACTTAGTGCCTGTGTGACCCCAGCCTCTGGCAGGCCGCCTGGCCTCGCTGGGCCTCAGTTTCCTCATCTAAAATGAAGTCAATGATCTATAAGGTCCTCCCCGGGTCTAGGCTTCCTTCAAGTCCCAGTGAACACACATCCCACCTTCTACAGGAAGCCTGTGCCAAGCCCCCTTAATGCTGGCATCTTCCCTCTGCTTACTACCTCCAATTCAATCTGTCTATATGTTGTCTCCCCCACTAGACTATAAGCTCCTTGGAGGCAGGGTATTGTTTTCACCTTTCTTTATATCCTCAGCACTTAGCAAGGCACATAGTAGGTCCCTAATAAATGCTTGTTTCTTCCTTTCCTTCCCCAAAGCCGTGGGCATCTCCCTCCCTCCCTCCCCTCTCACTCCTACAATAAAGAGTCACATTTATATATAATAAACCCAAATAGTCACATTTACACAGCACTTTACATACTTTATGCCTTTTGGCCCCCACCACTTACCCTCTGATGTGGGCACATTATCTGCATTTCACAGATAATGAAACTGATGCTCAGGGTGGTTCAATGATTTGTCCAGGATCATGCAACTAGTGACTGTCTGTGGCCATATTCATGCCCTGCTGAACACCCTAGCCACCGAGCTACACTGTCCCTCACACTTCAACATAAAGCAGCTTAGGTAGCTTTGAAAAACCCTGATTTCCAGAGCTCTGAGGTAGCAGCCATGGTACCAAGGAAAGTGCATCGAATCAGAGAATGTGGGTCAGAATCTTGTCTCTGCCAAGTAATGCCTGGACACACCTCAGGGAGGCCCCAGGGCACTGACCTCTGAGACTCTTTGGGGACCCATTTCTTCATCTTCAAATGTCATCTCAAGTTCCTTCCTGCTCAATCTGGGATCAATTTTCTCCCTATAAATAAGCCTGGAGGCTCTTTGACAAGGCAGCTCCCTGAGCCATTGTAAGAAACAAACTTCCTATTGCCCCCCTCTTTCTAAAGACCCTCTCTGGGCATCCTGCTTCCTCATTCCCCTAAAGACACATACCCATTGATGGATGAAACCCAGATGACCCCTGCCTTCAGGTAAGGAAATAAAATGAAGGAGGAAGATGGGCCAAGTTCTCTCTTTCTGTAACTCAAGAAGGGATTATGAAATGAGAAGAGCCAGGTCCCCAGATCAGCAAGGGAATCATCATCAGTCTGGGAAATGGCTTCTCTCCCTCCAGAAGTCCAGAAGACCTTCTCAGGTGCCATGACAGCCTCCCAGAATAACCACAGCTTCAGCTCACAGAAGGTGCCCGAGTGTACGCGAACCCTCAATAGCTCCCCACTATCAGTGACCCCCACTATCAGTGACAAAATCCTCAGCCTGGCACTTAAAGTGCTCCAGGAGTCTGGTACCCACCCACCTGCCCAGTCTTCATGGCACATTGTTTCCTTTCACATACTCCATGGGCTGGCCGATCTGGCTGCCCAGCTGTTCTCTGTACAGGAAGTATCTTCTGCCTAAGGGCCCTTTGCACTGGCTGTCTCCCATGTCTGGAAGGTTCTCCTGCCTCACCTCTGCCTAGCATGACCCCTCCTTTTCCCTCCTCTCAATTATTATATCTCTTGAAATTACCTGTTGTTTATTTATTTGATTGTGAGCCTGTTGTATCCCCTCAGTAGAAAGTAAGCTTCCTGAGGGTAGGGGCTGGTTCATTCCTGTCTGTAACTCCAGTGCCCAGTACAGCACCTGACAAATAGGACAAGCTTAATAAATGTTCATTTAGTTAACTTTCATGGCTTTACACACAGCCGTGTGACATTGGGCCAGTCAATTCTCTCTGGGCCTCTGTTTTGCCATCTGAAAATGGGGTGTTTGAACTAAGGTCCTTTCCAGCTCCAACATCCTAGGACTCTGTAACCCTTCGTGCCACCTACTTGGTCGAAACATCTGAATACCTTTAGTTATGTCCTCTGCCCCCTCAAGCAGGAGCCAGGAAAATGAATAGCTGTCAAATCTCAGACCAGCCTTCCCTTCCCTTTCCCCCTAGAGCATTGGGTTTGTTGGATTGATGGGTACTGGTGTTCTAGGCAGCAGGTTATCATTGAACCCCAGACTTTCAGATCTAGGAAGCACCAAGTGGGCACCTGATCCAAGCTTTACTTCAATAGGAATCAGTTCCACACCACCCTCAACAAGTCCCATCCTTCCACCTTGGACAGCTCTCATTCCTTCCTCAAGCCTAAATTTATCTCATTAAAACATTCAGCTGCTCTGACTCCTGCCCTCAGGGGCCAAGCAGAATGTAGCTAAGCCTCCTTCCACATATCAAACCTTTGAATATTTGAAGGCAGCTATCCCTTACAGCCGAGTTTCCCTTTCACCAATCAATACACATTTCTTAAGCACCTATTGTATGCCATGTAGAGCCCTAAGTGCACTGTGGATAAAGCTTGAGCCTGGAGACCGAAAGACTCATCTTCCTGAGTTCAAATCCAACCTCAGACATGTTTGTAGCTGTGTGATCCTGGGCAAGTTACTTAACCCTGTGTGTCTCTACATCTCTCATCTATAAAAGGAGCTGTAGGAGGAAATGGCAAACCGACCATTCCAGTATCTTTGCCAAGAAAACCCTACATGGGGGTCAGGAAGAGTCAGACATGACTGCAATCACTCAATAACAACAGCCACGTGGTCTCAGAGCCCCGAAGACCCAAGTTCAAGCCCTACCTCTGATACAAATTGGCTGTCCCTCCCTCCCCGAAAGTTCTTCTAAGAATAGAAGAACTATGAGGCAGCTAGGTGGTGCAGTGAAGAGAGCACCTGCCCTGGAGTCAGGAGGACCTGAATTCTTGACACTTGACACGTTACTAGCTGTGTGACCTTGGGCAAGTCACTTAACCCTAATTGCCTTGCCTTCCCCTCTCCAAAAAAAAAAAAAAAGAATAGAAGAACCAGACATATCAATCGACACGAAAATATTATAATTCTTTGAAATTTTGAAAAAAATTTCATCCTGAAATATTTTTTTTTTGTCTTATAGATTAAAAAAAAATTCTCCTATGACAATTGATGTAGCTTAGTCCTTTGAGGTATTCTGAAATTCCATTCCTTCTAAGGTTAAGCTCTCAGTGCTCTAAGCAACTAAGATTCTGTGTTACAGAAAAGGTGGCATCCTGCATTGGTGGAATAATCCCTGTGTCCTAGTCTTACCCTCTGCCAATCACTGTGCTTGCCATGAAGGACACAAAGATAAATGAATGAGTGCCTGTCCTCAGGGAGCTTACATTCTATCAGGGGAGACAAAAAAGGAGGTAACATGTAAAGTGATTTGCAGATCTTACACTATATAAATGCTATGTGTGCATTAATTATTGTATTAAATAGTTGGTTAAGTTATTATTTATGCTAACATTCTATTATATATTTACATATCATGTGGATATTTGTTATAACAATAAAAATACTGCTAAATTTAACAATATTTTATGCATCAAAATTATTGATATTGTTTGTTTTATGTTTATATTATGTATAATATATGTGTTATTGGGGCAGCTAGGTGGCGCAGTAGATGGAGTACTAGACCTGGAGTTAGGAAGACCTGAGTTCAAATGTGACCTCAGACACTTCACTTGCTAGCTGTGTGACCCTGGACAAGTCACTTGATTCTGCTTTTCTCAGTTTCCTCCCCTGTAAATTGAGCTGAAGAAGGAAATAGCAAACCACTCCAGTATCTTTGCCAAGCAAACCCCAAATGGGGCCATGAAGAGTCAGGCAGGAGTGAAGCAAATGAAGAAAACATTATTATACAATAATAATAAAATTATTGTTATAAATTTGACGATAAATCATTAATCAGATTATGTATCAAATTACCACTAGCTAACACGTATATAGCACTTTACACTTTGGCAAAACCCTGTCTACACATTATCTGTAATCTCAGGGGGTCCCAGTTAGTGATGCTAGAATGAACAGAAGAAAACCCAAAGAAGATCTGGGTGGGCAGACAGCTCCGGATCTCACTAAGTGCCTGAAAAACCATTTGTGCTAAGGAAAGGAAGGGGAAGATGTGGGCCTCTCCCAGCCTCCCCTGCGGGCTGGCCAGGTGACAGCAGAGACCTTACAGAGGACACTCAGGGAGACTCGGTCCCAGCTAAGTTCTACTGTTATTTTAACATCAAAATGGCCCTGCCCACCCCATGGGGCTCTTGCCAACTCAGAGTCGGGCAAGGAAAACAGCTGTCACAGCCAAGGGAGTGCACAATTTGGCACCAAAAATATAACTTTCCAGCCACAGTGGAACCAGGCACTTTAGAGAGCCTGGGCCACATTTCTATCAAATCCATGGGCTTAAGAGAAGCATGCACCAGGGGGGTACAGGCGAGGGGAGCTTTGGCCAGGCAGCTTGAGAGATCCAGGCAAAAGCCAACCTCAGGGGTCGAGCTATTTAGGATTTGGAACTGGAAGGGACCTAAGAGTTCTGAGCATGCAGCCCCCTCATGCTACAAATTAAGAGCCAGAGGCCCAGAGAAGTTGTGAGACCTGCCTAAGATGACACAGCTGGAGAAGAGGGTCCAAGGGTCCAGGGATTCTTAACTCTTTCTGTGACCTGGGCTATTTGGGCCCAGGTGAAGCCCATGGACCCTCACTCAGAACTGTGATTCTAAATGCATGAAATAAAACCCACAGGACTGCCAAGGAAATGAAGTATTTCAAAATCCAGTTAAGTATACATACATATAGATACATAAGCATATATACATTTGTGTGTGTGTATATATACATCTACATATATATGCATATATGCATATATACATATATATGTATGTGTGTATATATGTATATGTGGGTGTGGATGTGTATTTTTTTTAACAAGTTCCCAGGGGCAGCTAGGTGGTATAATGGAATTGAATTGAATTCAAATCCAGCCTCAGACACTTACTAGCTGTGTGAGCCTGGGCAAGTCCCTTAACCTTATTGCCTCAGTTGCCTCACCTGTAATACAAGCTGGAAAAGGAAATGGCAGTACCTTTGCCAAGAAAACCCCAAATGGGGTCATGAAGAGTCAGACAGGACTGACTAAACTACAACCTCTGACTCCAAATGGACCATTTCTGCTGCTGCCCCGCTCCTGTGGCTGTGAAAAGTCAAGCAGAGATAGCGGATCTCCTGGGAAATCGTGTTACTGCCCCTAAATCCAAAGAGAGGACAGCCCACAAGCTAGCTGGCTCATTGAGACCTGAATTCAAGTCCTCCCTCAGACACCAGCCAAGCCGCTCCATCTCTCAGTGTCCTCATCTGTAATATGGGGGTAAGAATCACACCTATCCGTCAGGGTTTTAGAAGGATCAAGTGAGATAATGTTTGGAAAGGGCTTTGGAAGCCTCAAAGAACTCATTAAATGCTCATTGCTGGATCATTTTGGTCGTGTCTGGCTTTCCATGACCCCACTTGGGGTTTTCTTGGCCAAGATACGGGGGTGATTTGCCATTTCCTTCCCTAGATCACTTTTACAGATGAGGAAACTGAGGCAAAGAGAGTGAAGTGACTTGCCCAGGGTCACACAGCTAGCATGCATCTGAGGCTGGATTTGAACTCAGGACCCTGAGAATTCCTGACCCCAGGCCTAAGGGTTCTATCCACTGTGGCACCCGCCCACCTGCCCCAATTTAAAATCTATCATAATTATTATTATTACATCATTGTATTGTTTTATCATAATAATGTAATAGGAATAGCATGATAATGGTTGCTATACAATAATTATAACATGCAATGGTAGTTATTTAATCTTATTAGCTGTTAAAATGAATAATAACAGAAATAATAAACCAGGTTAAGTCCCCAGGCCTGAGAAGGCCGTTTCATAGCGAGGCTTATGCCCAGGGAGGAGACCAGGCCCGGGCTACTTGGCCTTGGAGTCCAAAGGTCTGAGTTTTAGTCTGTTCTCTACTATTTATGACTCGGGTGTCCTCGAGGCCTTCCTGGGTCTCAGTTTCTTTACCTGTAAAAGGTGGAGCGTGGCCTAGGTGATGCCTAATTCTCCCTGGTCCGCTTCTGAGTCTGTGGTCCTCCATCCATACCCCAGGCTTACTGGAAGGACCAAAGAATCCTAGAGCTGCAGCTAAAAGACACCTTTAGGGGTCACCTAGTCCCCGGCCCCTCACTTAATAGAGAAGGATACTGAGGTCCCAAGGGATCCCATGAGAATCTGGGCTGTAGCTCTGAAGAAGAGGTGGCTCCACTTCCTCACACCGATGAGCTAAAAGAATCAAGAAGACCAGGCAGCTCCTGAGCCTTCTATGTCTCTCTTGGCAGCATCTGGGGACACAATGGAGATGAAGGAAAAGACCAGAATCCCCTGGGGACCTCAGAGGCCAGGTAGGGCTTGGGAAAACCAGAGCAGACCATGGAAGTGACCCAACAGCCATGGCAGGGGGCTGGCAGGGGCCTTCAGACCACGAGGCCCCGCCCACATCACCCTGTGATTCACTTGCTTTACCCTGGACCAGCCAGAGAGGGTATAAATATTCACTGGATGGAAATAAAAATACACATTGCCATTGGGCAGGACTCTGCTCCCTGGCTGTCTTCAGGCCATATTCCTCATAGAAAGAGAAAAAAAAGGCCACTTGCCCCATTTCAAACAAAACAGCCCAATGTCATTGGATGGGTCTCTGGGCCTGCTCCCTGGGTCTCCTTCTTGCCTGAGCAGGGGAAAATTTGTGTGTGAGCTCGGAAACCAAAGCTTGGTGTTTGTATACAGCCGGGGCACTCCACAATGAGGTCTGTGGCTGCCAGGCCATTCGGGCTCCTGTTCTGGAGCCAAACTCCGGCACTTGGCTTAGCACATCCAATTAAAGCAACTGGAACCAGCCCCTACAGGGCCTGAGTCAAGCCAAAGGAGGGGAGGATCCAGAGGAGCCAAGCCGTCAGCCTGGAGATGCAGGGAAACTGAGGCTTACATCCCACTTGGGCTGTTTGCTATCTGTGCAACCTTGGGACAATTCAATGAACATCTCTGCCCCCTCCCCCTGGGGGGAGCTAGACTCAACAGTCTCTGATCTCCCTTCCAGGTCTGATCTTACAAAACCCACTCTAATCTGGCTACCTGAAGTGAATGAAACAAAAGCCTGACAAATGATATGGACAGGTCCCAGGGATATGCAGAGCAAGTCCTGTCTATACCTGGAGCACAGACTGGGGAGAGAAGTCATTTCAGTCGTGGAGAGAAGATTCTGAGGTCCAGGAGGACCCCAAGCTTCCAAGGCAGAGCCTGTGTTCCTTCCCTTCCTTGACTTTCCTGATGCTATTGTTCTCTCTTGCTAGGAAAGAAAATCCCTAATATCCTAGAAATATACTAAATGAAACCTTATGTTTATATGTATGTGAATTCATTTGTGTGGAGAATTCCCCAGTGGAGAAACTCCCTCCAAGAATGCATCTATCAGCTCACAGGTAATAGAGAGTTGCCTGAAGCTTCAGGGAAGTTAGGTGCCTTATCCTAAGGCACTGTCAGTAGGGTCTGATGTAGAACTTGAACTCAGGTCTTCCTGACTCCAAGGCTGGCTCCTATCCATTTTACTATAATGCCTAATAAAACCACCACCAACAACAATACCCAGGTCTTGCTGACTCCAAGGCTGGCTCTCCAGCTATTACACTACGATGTCTAATAAAACTAGCAATAATAATAGACATTTATAGTTCTGTAAGACTTGCTCGATGGGTCTGATAGATATCTCATTTGCTTCTCACAGCATTTAACTACAGGCTTTTATTCTCCCCATTTTATAGATGAGGAAAACAAGACTGAGAAAAATCGAATGATTTGCCCAAGGTTACATATCCAGTAAGTGTCCGAGCAGGGGATTTGGACTCACTCTTCTTCCTAAGTCCAACATTCTCTAGCTACTACTTATGCTGTCCGTTCGACAAACTTATTAAGCACCTGCCAGTCAGCCAACAGTCTTTCGTAAGCTCCTGCCATGTACCAGGCATTGTGCTAAGCTCCAGGGGTGCAAAGAAAGGCAAAAACCCAGGTCCCAGAGCTCGCAGTCTTACGGGGCAGACAGCAGGCAAACAACGACGTACGAAGACGACAGAGCTGACTGAAGCTCATCTCAGAGCCGGGACGGCACTATGTACAGGGGGGATGGCACTATGGACAAGGAGGTGGGGACCAGCAACAACAGCACCGTAAAGAAAGACTATCTGAAAGACTTGAGAACCCTGATTAATTCCGAGAGCCAGCAGAAGTACAGAGGCCCCACCTGTGAAGTGTGGTTCCCTTGTCCAGAGGCCAATGGACCGACCAGCTCTACATAAACGTGCATGTTTATAGCAAGGGCTTTGTTTTTCTTTTCATAACGAGGAGAAGGGAAGACACAATGACATACAAGGGGAAAGAAACTGGCATCACTGGCCCACTTCAATGCACAGGACAGATATGAAGGAAGCAGAGACAAGCCTTGAAAGGAGTGGGGTGAGCGTGCTGGATGGCTTTAAGGACGCAGCTTGGATGCAGTCGGGATTGGCAGATTCACATGCAGTCATCTGTCTTCTAAGGGGCATATTTATCCAATTGTTTTGGTCATGTCCGTCTCTGTGACCCCGTTTAGGATTTTCTTGGCAGAGATACCGGAGTGATTTGCCATTTCCCTCTCCAGCTCATTTGACAGATGAGGAAACTAAGGCAAATGGGGTTAAGTGACTTGCCCAGGGTCTTACAGATAGTAAATGTCTGAAGCTGGATTTGAACTCAGGTCTTTCTGACTCCAGGCCCAGCACTCTCTCCACTGCACCACCTCGCTGCCCTCTACTGTATATATGAAAAGACTAATCTTTTTTTCCTTTTTCAACTGCAGAACAACAAAAATAAAAGCAAAATGTCCAGGGGAGAGAAATTAAGCACCTGCTTTCAGCCCGGGACTTCCAGCATCATAGATCTGGAGCTGGAAGGGGCCTACAAGAAATAATTTTCTTTCAATACCTCCTCTTTGTCAGGCTCTGATGAAGCAAACAGAAAAGAGAAGCTGTCCCTATGCTTGAGGAGTCACTGGAAGAGAGGGATCCTGGGGGCTGTCCAGACCACCCCCTCACTTTACAGATGAGGAAACTGAGGCCCAGGATGGAAAGTGACTCTCCCAAGGTCACACAGTTTGTAAGTGGCACAGCTGGGCTTGGTGCCAGGCACTTGGGAATACAAAAGAGGATGCCTAAACAAGCCCTGGCCATGCCGTGACAAGGTCAATACAAGCTTGGTTGAGACTTACTGGCAAGAAGGGATTTGTCAGGCAAATGAGCAGGGTGCACCCAGCCCAGGAATGCAATTTGCTTATTAGTGGGGGAAACAGAACTTAGAGAAACCCTGACGCCCATCCAAACAATTGGCAGAAAGCCCTTTCCTGGGTCACAAAGGTGAGCCTGAAAGCCCTCTCTGAGGAAGAATTCATGATTGTCCCCTTTCTGAGGACTGACCTATTCAGAAAGAATGAGGTGATAGAGAGATAGAGAGATGGATGGATGGGTGGATGGATGGATAGATAGATAAAAGGACAGATAAATAGATGGACAGGAGGATACATAGACAGACAGATGGATGGATGGATGGATGGATGGATGGATGGACGGACAGATAGATAGGTAGATAGACAGATAGATAGATAGATAAATAGATAGATAGATAGATAAATAGACATACAGGACAGATAGGAAGATAAATAGACAGACAGATGAAGGGATCGATGGATGGATGGATAGAAAGATAGATGATAGATGATAGATGGATGGATGGATAGATGGATGGATGGATAGATGGATGGATGGATAGACGGATGGATAGATGGATGGATGGATGGATGGAAGACAGGTAGGTAGATAGATCTCATGGTTATAATTAACTCCAGCTGTCCTTCTCCCTCCCTGGCCCCCACAGTGCGGGTTCTTAGTTGAATCCTTCGCCCTGCTCCCATATCAAAGGCTTGGAGCCCACTGAGAGCAAGCGTGACTGTGTCAAATATTAACTGGCAAATAACCAATTCTCGTAACACACTTGACTTTTTCTTTTCCCGCACCTCCAGCTACACAAAAGGACCCGTTCTTTTAAAAGAGTCTGGTTTAAAAGATGTGCTAGTTATGATTGTAGATCTGGAGGGGGCCCCAGAGGGGTCCTCTAGTCCAAACGCCCATTTTACAGATAAGGAAACTGGGGCCCAGAGTGGTGAAGGGCACACACTGATGTACTGATGAGCCAAAATTCAGAATCTGGTCTAGAGTTCAAGTGCCATAGAGAGATTTGGATTTGGAGTCTGGAGGACCAGGGTTTAAATCCCAGCTTTGTCCTTTGCAGCCCGTGTGAATGACATTGGACAAACCTCTTCAACTCAGTCCCAGTTTTCTTAAAGAGCTGCCTGGGGCACCAAGAGGTTAAATGACTTGTCCAGAGACACACAGCCAGCACATGTCCAGGGCTGAACTTGAACTCAAGTTGCCCTGATTGGGAAGCCTACCTCTAATTAAGATGCCAGGATACAAAGATGGAAACAAATAGTCTAGTCCCTCTCTAGTCAAGATGCAGTGAATGGAGGGCTGGGCAGACACTTCCTAACTGTATGACCCAAGGCAAGCCCCCAGTTTCCCAATCTGTCAAATGAGCTGGAGAAGGAAATGGCAAACCACTCCAGTATCTCTGCCAAGAAAACCCCAAACGGGGTCAGGAAGAGTCGGAGGTGACCAAAACAACTGGAGAACCACAAAAATAGGGCATTAAGCAAGGGTGTGCTAGTAAATGTTTAACAACCAACTCTCCAGAAAAGAAAAAGGTATACAGGGCACACTTTAAAGTTGAATCTGCATTGTTAACATTTTCTCTATCACTGGCTTAAGTCTCAACAGTCAACAAAACAATAAATCAAACCCTGATTTGTAGCATTTGTTGATTTCCAAGGTGAAAATATTCACAATAAAAGTTTAACTATGGGCTTTTTAATAAGAGCTGGCTCCAGCAGACCCCTGGAACAGACGTACAAAAAAAATTACACATATTATCTAAATCATAGGATCATAGATTGGAACCTGGAAGGGACCTCAGATCATCTCATCTACTGTTCAATTGACACGTGAGGAAACTGAGGCCCAGAGAAGGGAAATAGGAAAGGACCGAGCCAGAAGTCTAACTCAGGGCCTGTGATTCCAAATTCAGCTCTCTTTCTCCTGCTAAAGCTCACACATGTCCCTTGGAGCTGCATTCTGCCAGTAGGAAGAGCCACATTTCATAGATAAGGCAAGTGAGGTTCAGAGAAGTCAGGTGACTTATCTAGGGTCACACAGCTAGTAGCCAAACTAACAACTTGACATTTCCGAGGCATTTTCAAGTCCATGAAGTGCTTTACAACCATCCTGTGAAATACTCTCCTCCCCACTTGTAAAATGGGGAAACAGGCTCAGAGAGATTAAAGCATCTGACCAAGATTTAAACCCAATCTTCTTGATTTGGGTGGCACTGGTGGACAGAGCACCAGGCCTGGAGTCAGGAAGACTCTTATTTCTGAGTTCAAATCTGGCTTGAGACACTTTCTAGCTGTGTGACCCTGGGTAAGTCACTTAACCCTATTTGCCTCAGTTTCCTCATCCATAAAATGAAGAAGGAAATAGTAAACAATTCCAGTGCCTTTGCCAAGAAAACCTCAAACGGGGTCACGGAGAGTCAGATATCACTAAAAACACCTGAATGGCAACAATGAAGGGAATTCTACTGGAATAAACTTTTCTATATCTATGTATTCATACACCAAACTCACAGATCCCAGGTTAGGAAATCCTGCTTTAGAACTAGATGGCTCAGGATGGTGAGCTGGCACAGTGAATAGAGCATCAGCCCTGGAGTCAGGAGTACCCGAGTTCAATTGTGGCCTCAAGACACTTGACACTTACTTGTGTGACCTTGGGCAAGTCACTTAACCCCAATTGCCCTGCCTTCTCCCCTCCAAAAAGACAAAAAAAAAGATAAGAAAAAGTACCAGATGGCTCTAAAAGGTTATCCCCTCATTTATAAATGCAAAAACTAAGGCCAAGGCATAGCCATCCGACCACTCTCTCCACAATCGATTGTGGAGAGTCACCAAGAATCTTTAAGAATGGACCCTGACCATCTCATCCGGGACAGTTTATGCATGGAGGGTCAGAAAGGGAGACAGCAAAGAGCCAACCAGGGGACAGCAAGCACTGGTTCAGTTGTCTGAGCCCCAGTAGATTTGGGAAATCCTTCAGTGTTAAATGTGAGAATGAAGCCAATTGCCCTTCTAATGACACTTGGATCAGGTCCTAAGGGGAGAGCAGAGGGAAGCTCCTTCTGAGCTTTGTGGTGTGACCTCAGTCCACAAGCCCTCCAGTGTTATGGGAAACAGCACGAGGTGTAGATAGCATCCCCGGGCGCAGACAATGATGATGGTGCTAACATTCCCAGGGCATTGTGAGTTTGGCAAAGTGCTTCACACAGATGATTTCCTTTAGCCTTCCCACAATCCTGTGAGGTCGGTGCTATAAAATGCATGTTGAAAGGAATTAAACTGAACAGAGAAACAACGTACCAGGAGTGGGCTCGAGAAAGCAAGGCGACTGGTGGGTTTAGAGACCTTATGGGGGCGTGTTTTTTTAAAAACATGCTAATGATGTTATTTCTAAACATCAACCTTGGCAAAATTATATGAGGTCAGCCTGGAATTGGCAGGGATTTTGCTAAGAAACCACTGGTCCATTGAGCCTCCCCTTTCTCTAACTAGGGCTTTAGACAGTATGCAGACACCGTCCCACGAGCAGGAAGCCAGGTGAAATACTGGGGCCCTGTTCTCCTCAAAACCACCAGGAAGAAACATAGAAGAGGGCCAGTCTCCTCCTGTCCCCACCCACACCAGTTCCCAGGAGCCAATAAAGACCGTACTGTCTGATGCCAGTGGCAGCGGGCTGATAGCTACCCAGACTTCACTGGCCAGATAAATTATGCATAAACAGACTTATCAGAGTATCATTGATTTAGAAATGGAAGAGACCTCAGAGGCCAGAAAATCCAGCCCCTCCCATTTACAGAGAAGGAAACTGAGGCCCAAGGCCCCACAGAACCATCCTTTACATGTTCCCATCCATCCTTTGAGAGCCAGTGTGCCTTTGGGAGCAGAGAGCTGGTGTCCAGAGGACCCTGGATCAAGTCTCGGCTCGGGATGCACACCTGCTCTGTGGCCTTGGATAAAGCACCTCAACTCTCACTGGTCCCAGGCAGCTCTGGGACTGATCTGCACCAAGGAAAGACGTTTCCTAAAGCCATGAGATCACACACAGGTCTAGTGTCCTTCCCCCACCAAAAAGGAAAAGGCAGAAGAAAAGAAAAAGGAGAGAGAGGAAAAGAGAAAAGCGTGATCTGTCAACGAAAAAAAGAAGCCTGTCCTAGGCTTTTATCGGCGTTCTAGGCACTTTCAGCTTCGCCAAGATTTACAGAAGGAAACCAGTTCTATTGCAACAGTTTTCTCTATCTGTGTATTCATAAGCCGCTCTCCTTTGATCCTAACAACCTGAGAGGTCCACATTACTGTTATCTGAGGTGGAGGTTAAGTGATTTGCCCAGGTCCCCATACCTGGAAAGTACTGGAGGCTGGATTTGAACTTGGGTCTCCCTGGCTCTTACCGTGCTCTGTCCACTGTGCTACCTGGCTCTCATGTGTACCTCTAGGGGATTATGGGAAAACATTTTGAAATACCCTTTTTTCCCAGGGGCCTTTCACTGTCACCCCAATGCCATCCTCAGTGGAGGTGATCTGAGGCACAGGAGAGCGGCTAGGCTGAGCCTGTGGCTTCACAGGTGAGGAAAACTCCCAGTCTCAATGAAGATTGGCGGCTTCTCTCAAAATGGAGGCACATCAGCGTTGCCCTCCTGATCTTTATACGCCTCTCCCCACACTGCCACCTGATGGCAGATACTCCATCCTTCAGTTCTGAGTGTTCTCTTGGGCCACCTGGCATCCCACAGGCCTGGGTCCCTGGGCCTATGTCCCCCAGGCCTGTGTCCCCCCAGGCCTGTGACTCTGGGCCTACATCCCCCAGGCCTTTGTGCCCCCAAGCCTGTGACCCTGGGCCCACTTCCCCTAGGCCTGTGTCCCCCTAGGCCTGTGACTCTGGGCCTATGTCCCCAAGGCCTTTGTCTCCCACCAGGCCTGAGTCCCCCCCCCAGGCCTGTGACCCTGGGCCTACATCCCTGGCTTCCTTCAAGGCCCAGCTCACATCTCATTTTCTGGGAGAAGCCTTTCCATAGCATGCTCCATCCTATGGTTTTCCCTCTGCTTATATTTCCAAATCTATGTGTGTTCACACAAGTATATGTATGTATATATAGATGTGTGCCTCTGTACATTACATATATATATATATATGTGTGTGTATGTGTATATATTGACACACATGTGCATATTAGATACATAGGTAGATAGATATCTCCCCCAGTAGACCATAACAATAGAGACTGCCTTTGGCCTTCCTTTGTATCCCTTAGCATACACCACTTCCTGCTGGGTCCAGATCCCCCCAGATCATTTGGCCTTGCCCAACAAGGGTATACAGGAGTGTTAGGGATGAGACATCTGACTTGGTCTTTGCAACAGCCCTAGGAGAGAGCTGTTATTCTGGTTCTCAGTCTACAGCCAAGGAAAGTGAGGCAAAGGCTAAGTTACTCACCCGGGGTCAGCACAGCTAGGAAGTGTCTGAGGCAGAATCTACACTCAGGCCTTTCTGATTCCACACCTGGGGCTCTAACCATTGGGAAACCCAGCTACCCTCAGCTATTCTGTCCCTGACCCAGAATGCTGGGATGACCCCTGGGGTAAGCAGATGAGAGGCCATGAACAGAAGCCATAGTGCGGACAGCTGCAGAGGGGCTGGCTTTGGCCTCATTGGAGAGAACATTGACAGATCATACTGTTGCTCAGGCAGACTGCAAATAACCCCCCAACACATGCACAGACACACATGTGTGCACATGCACAGGTGTACATGCACACACGTGTACCACACACACATGCATGTGCACACACAGAGCCTCTCCTACTCAAGGCTGTAGGGACCCAGCTCTAACTCCTGAGAGGACAGGGTTTAGAAAGGGAAGGAATGTTCCAACCTCACTCACTCACTTTGGAGATGAGCACCCGGGAGCCAAGGGTCCCCAGGCTCGAGCCATCTGAGGGGCAGAAGGACCTTGGGATGTTTTCAGTGGCTTTGGGGAGGGGTGTGCAACAGCTGTCTTTGTCATCTGCCATCACAGAAAGAGGGATTCCGCTTGTTGGCCTTGACCCCAAAAGGCAGAACTAGGAGGAGCAGTTGGTCAACAAGCATTTATTAAGCACCTACTGTATACCAGGCATCATGCTAAGTGCTGGGAAGACAAAGGTACCTTTGTACCAAGGGAGGCCCTACTCTCAAGCTGCTCCCAGTCTAAGAGTCACGAGCAGAAGCTGCAGGTGGCAAATTCTGGCTTCCCTGCAGGAAGAGCTGGCCCAAAGTGTAACAGGCTGCCCAGCAACAGGGCGGGCTCCCCCTCCCTGAAGCTCAAGCCCTGGCTGAGATTTGGACCTGCCTCTGATCATCTGTACAAGAAGGAACAGAGCCAGAATTCCCATGCGAGCAGGGGGTTCTGGTGCCCAGGGCATGGCCTGCCACACTGCCCTCACTCAGTCATCCCCCTCGGTAGCACCCCTCAGGGAGCAGGCCCTCTGCTGACAGACAGCACAGCGTTCCTTCCGCTGCTGGGGAGCAGTGGTGGGCAGTGTGGGCAGTAAGGCGGGGGAAGGATAGAAGCAGAGAGCCACAGCTGGGCCACGCATGCTTCTGGGTGGATGCTGTGGAATTAGGCCCTGACCTGGAATGAATGCTAATCTGTGCTAGTGATACACACACACAGACACACAGACACACAGACACACACACACACACACACACACACGACAAACTTTTCCTTTACCATCACAGAATCTCCTACTTTGACATCTGGAAGTGTTAGGGATGACACGTCCAACCCACCCACAAAAGGAGTCCCCACCATATGAACAAAGTGGTCAGCCATTACTACCCTGAAGATGCCCAAGGAAGAGTGGCTTGCCCCGTCCCAGACAGGCTCCAGAACAGCTCTCCTCAGGACACAGAGACAAAAAACTGGCCTCTTCACCAACACCCACCCATGGCTACACTCTCCACATGGATCACAGAAAGAAGCAGAGCTTTCAGTGGGGCCTGGGTAGAAAGGCCTGCCTCTTAGTCCTAACTCTGCTGCAAACTGGCTGTGGGACTTTGGGTGGGTCACATGCCCTTGCTGGGCCTCCTCTGGAAAAATAAAAGTGGGGTAGGCCTAGCTAGGATAACATCTACAAGGCTGATAGTTCCTTCACTGATGAAAACCCAAGGTCCTAAAAACATACCTCTAGACTGGACGGACCAAGAGGCCAGCTGGGCCAGAAGCCTGGGTCCCCAGGCGGTTGGGTGTCTCGCCTTTAGTCACACAGACCTGGCGCCAGGAGTAGACTTGGCCCCAAGGCCTCCGACAGCAGAGCCAACACCTTCCCCTAGGACACTAAACCCCCACTGACTTGTTTCTCTTCTGCTCCCATCATAGCAAATAGCCTGGATTTGTACACGGAGCCCTGGTTCCAACTCTGGCAACTTTTTCCTCCCTGGGCTGATAGAGGTTCCAAGATTTACAAAGCGATCTTACTCAACCTTCAATTTGGGGGGGCAGGGAAAGGCAGGGGGGAAATGCCTCCCGTTTGGGGGTTGTGTTCACCCTTAAAAAAAATAAGGCAAATATAAAGCTGCACACAGTAATACAGTTACATTAAGAGGCCAGAGAGAAGGCACATTCCCCGCTTGCCTGCTCTCCAATGCCCAGAGGGACTCCGGAAGGCATGTTTGGTTTGGGAGGGGAGCCGAACATTCCAGCCCCGCTCCAAAGCAAGTGCAAGAAAAAAAAAATCCAGTGTAAATGGGGTTTCATTTATTTATGGGCCTGGCCCCACGATGCCTTTCATATTTTCTTGGATGCTGACGCTGTAGCCCAGACATCTGACTGGATGGCCCCAAATCAATGGAGCATTGTCTTGGAAGCTCAGGCGTGCTTATTAGAGGGAGGCTGGACCTTTTTATAGGGCCAAGCTACAACAACACAGAGCCTGGAACACTCAAGGAGCAGAAGGGGGACGTTGGGCAAAGGTGCTCTTGGGAGCGGCCTGGCTGGACACAACCCAAAAGACAGACAGACAGCTGAATGAGTGTGATAAGTGGGGGCACAGCTTGAGAGCCACACATCAGGGACAATTCTGGAACCTAGCACCTATCCAGCTGGTCAGCATTCAGGTCAGGGAGATGGCTGGAAGTCAGGAAGACCTGTGTCCAAATCCTGCTTTTGACACTTACTAGCTGTGTGATGGGTGGGGGGGGTGTCCTCTCTGCCTCAGTTTCCTCATCTGTAAAGACAAGGCCTGTAATACTTCACAAGTTTGCTCCAATGACTTAACAGGCTAATGTATGTAAACTTTAGAAAGCTTTGCATGAATGTCAACTGTTAATTTTTAGTTGAATGTCAGCTCCTTGAGGGCAGGAACTATATCACTTTGGGCTTGCAAAGATAAAAATTTACTTGAAACAGCACGCCGTTGGAATTTACTTGCTCTGCAGAACCCTACTGGTCAGGCATGTAGAAATCAGTACAATTATAGATGGTTTTAAATAGTCTCCGCAGGAGACCTCAGGGTCATTTCATGCCTTCATTTTACAGATAGGGAAACTGAGGCCTGAAAGGTGAAATGACTTGCATCATGTGTTTGAAACCAGAAGAGCCATCACTGGCCATCTAGTCCTGCTCCCTCATTGTACAGATGTTAAATGCCTTGCTCCAAGTCACCCAGATAAAAGAAGAGTCCTGCCTCAAGCTGAGGGTCTCTGACTTCAGATCCAGAGTTTTTGTTTTCTGCTAGGCACTGGGGGTACACAGGTCTAGAAAAGGCCTTGGAGCACTGGAAATGCCAAAGCTGGGGGAGGCTGGGCCTCCCTTAATTCCAGGAGGGGCAGAACACACCAAGAGGCAGCTGGGGGGGTGGGGAACAATCTTAACCCAACATAAGCCACAAGAAAAAAATGGGCCTGTTTGTTCTACCTTCCCGGACCAGAGAGAAGCAGAGGGACTGGGAATGGGAAGAAGGCAGAGACCACATTCAGCCATATTCATCCAGCATCTTAGGCTGGGGGGGGGGGGGCAGGAATTATGGGAACTGGTCCTCAATCCTCTCCTCCACTGCCACATTGACTAGTTCAGACACTCACACACCCTCCAAATGATTTTGAGACTCAGACACTACATCTACATTTGCAGGAAATCTGGCATATTAGGCGTGAAGGAGATCGCTTTCAAGGAAAACAGCTTCACTCACCCACTCCCACTAAAAAGGGGGTGAGGGAAGATATATAATCAAGGGACAAATTCATTGCAAGACTTCAGAGAGGCTGAGGGAATCTAGCTTCAGGAGTGGCCCCAGCGAGGCTTATGCTCCATTGGGATTTGCTCTCGGGGTATGACAGCTTATTGCTGAAAGAAGGGGTTTCACTTAGTGTAAAATGTAACTAATACACAGCAGAAAACACCTGTAAAGAGCCAGGTGAGCATTCCCCAGCTGCCTGAAAGACGTTTAGGTGAAGCAAAGTTGTGCATGGGGGTGGGGGAAGAGGGGACAGAGAGAGGAGGGGGAGGAAGGAAGAGAGGTGACAGGGGAAGGGTAAAGAGTGAGGGTGAGGGGAGTGGAAGAGAGACAGACCAGTTCAATCAAGACTACAATGTTGAGGACATTGTAGGAAAGAGAAGACTAAGAGGAATCAGCAAAAATTCTATCTACCAAAACAGCCTGGATTCAATTGTCCTTCTAGCCCCATTTTCTTTGTTTAGGCTTTTGCTCTTGGGTTTTGTCTCCTCAGGTCACCCACTTGTCCAGGTTTAGCTCTAGACATACTTTCTGTCAAGGTTCACCAACCTAGGTTTCTAGAGGAGGCAGAACTCCCCAATGGCTTCCTGACCTGGTCCAATAAGCTCTGTCTGCCCTGCCCTCCCCCCACACCCCCATCACTTTAGGGCCCTAGACATTTTTCTTACAGGCTATCCAATGATGTACATGGAACAGCAGTAGATATGAAGTGGGGTTTGGCATGAACTACAAATACACCAAAGTCCAGAGTTACCCACAGATCCTGGATTGGGTTCTCTCACCCACCCAGGTCAGAGACAGTTAATAAAGTAACAAATCCATCTCTCAGCTCCTTTCTCCAAGAACATCCCTCAACTCTCTAGCTTCCTCAGACCCCCTTCAACTCTGGCTCCAGTCACAAAAGAAAATCTAGTCATCACATGGAAGAGCCAGGGCATCCTGGGGCCAGGCTGTACCACCAGATGCCCAGCCTTGCCCAGCCTCCCATTCATCTTACTCCCAGAACAGCCTGAGACAAGAGGGACTTTGGCAAACACTCTTGGTGGGTTCATTTTCCAGCTACAATCAGTGGAAGAAGGTATGTGCTAGCAACTGGAGGGAGTGGACCCCTGAAAACCTCCCCCCACCCCCATTAGGCTGATGGATCTCTCCTATTTGCTCTGGGTATCACTTAGGCCAGCTCCCTTGAGTCTGAAGTCCACAGCTATTTCCATGGGTGGGTTAGGGGTAAGCACCCAATCAAAGAAGGCACACACCATATCGTTGGACAAATAAAGAGCGGGGCCAGGTGACCTGGCTGCTCTGGGCACCTGAGAGGGTTGTGATGGAGAGAGGGAGAGGGCGGTCTTACCGCTATGGCCTCCTGGGTGTCCCCATGGGGCCCGGTTCCTGGGGACTCAGCAGAGGCGCCGCTGCCTGCCGCTCGGCTGTCCATGATCCCGGGGGTCAGGGAGTAGAAGGGTGGGCTAGGGCTGGGGGGCAGCCCGGAGTCGGGACTGTCCAACAAGCCCTCCCGGCTCTTCTCTTTGAGGCTGTCCTCCATGCCCTGGAAGTGCAGGTGGCCCACCATGGCTGGGGGCAGGGGCACGATGGAGGCAGCAGGGGGCGCGGGGCCAAGGCGCGGGGAGCGGGGCCCCCTCTTCGCAGCGTCCTGCTCCACTTCTTCCTCGGGCTGCAGGAGCCAGAGCCGGGGCCTGACAAGGAGGAGGGGAGGCGCCGGCCGGCTGGCCTACCCGGGGCTGGGGCTGGGGCTTCGGCTTCGAGCCCAGGACTTGGGAGCCTGTGGGGAGAGTGGAGAAGGGGGCGCGTCAGGGGCAAGGGGGCGCTGGAGAGGAGAGGGGGGCCGTAGAGAAGGGGGACCAGGGCAGGCGGACACTGGCCCGGCTCAAGCTGGGGCGGGCTAAAACCCGAGGACGCAGCGCCCGGCCTGGCCCAGTCGGGACAGGGGCACTGCGCCCGGACGGACGCACGGCCGGCTGCCCGTGCCAGCGGCACGGCGCTCCAGCCAAGTGCCGCCGCCGCCGCCGTGGTGTCTGCGTCTGTGAGGGGCCCCGGGGCTGCGCTCCTGGCTCCCGGCCCCTCCCGCCCCGCTCCCTCTGCTCCCAGGCCGCAGACCAGTGGGATTTGTGACCCCCGAGCCCCATCGGCCCCACCCGGAGTCGGGAAAGCCCATTACGTGCGCGCTGAGGCGAGCCGGCCGGGCCCGGCGCAGAGAAGGACACTGCGGGACGGGACGGGAGCGGGCAGGACGCAGCAGGGCGGGCGGGCAGCGCGGCTCGAGCTCCGGCCCGCGGGACTGCGCGCTCAGGGCGGGCGCTGCGAGCGGCCGATCGGCCGGCCGGGGAGCGCTCGGAGGCGGTGCGCTGCGCCCTGGGCCGGTTCGGGCTCCTGCTCCTTCTCCGGCTCCCGCCTGTATCCCTGCCTGGGCAGCAGCCGCCTCTGCCTCCTCCTCTGCCTCTGCCTCTGCCTCTGCTGGCCGCGCTCCAGCTGTGGCCGCCAGGGAGCGCTCCAAAGGCTGGCCCAGCCCGGCCCGGCCCGGCCCCGCTCGGCAGGCTAGGCTCGGCCCCCTCCCCGCCTCCAGCCTCCCACCCCAGCCATCTGAGCCTCACTCTGCCTCCGCCTCCGCGTCGGCCGCTGCGCTAGCGAGACCGAGACCAAGCTGGCTGGCTGGCTGCCGCCGGGCCCCTGTCTGCACCTTCCCTCCAGCCTTCTTCCCCTTTTCTAGCGCCCTCCTCCTCTTCCTTTCTCTCCTCCCTCCCTCCCGACGCGCGCACACACTCACACATTCACACACGTCCCAGGCAGGGCTTCAAAGCTCCCATCGTGTAACCCCACGGACGGACTGGGGGATACAGAATCACGTCTTTGTGGCCACAAACAAGAAGCGAAGTGTAGGCTCCGGGCCGAGACCTCCCCGCCACTGCCCCCCAAAAGCCGCGGAAAGGACGCCCCGCATAGCACCGCATCGCACGCACAAAGTACCGCCCAGTTATCTGAGAAGCCGAGGCCCAGGTGTGCTAGAACCCACCTAGCATCTACGTCATCTTCCGTGGGCAAGCGGCCTCTCTTGTGGGAGATGGGCTGGTAGAGTGAAAACAGAGGGAGGGCTTGCGAGCCACAAGCATTTATTAAGCACCTACTGCATGCCAGGATACCAAGACAAAACTGCACAGCGCCAGCCCTGGAAGAGCTTACATTCTGACAAGGGAGGAGGGTAGGAGGGAGTGTTTCCAGTAGTGATATTGGTCATAACATAAGGTAATACAGTCAAGTGTAACAGAGACCTAGGTTCTAAGTCTTCTTCAGCCTTAGTCCTGGAAATCCAACAAGGCAACTCGAACAAGCAATTATTAAATACCCATTATATACCCCAGGTGCTGAGCTAGTCAACAGAAATACAAAAACAAAAGCCCAAAGGCTAAGAGAAGCAAGATTTCTGGCTTTGGTGGCAGAAGATCTGGGTTCTAATCCTGCCTCTGCCACCTACAGCCTAGAAGAAGTTGGGCAAGTCAGAACTTTTCTGAGCTTCAATTTCCTCATCTGTAAAAACGAGAGAACTGGAGTAGATCTTCAAAGGTGTCTGCTGCTCCTAAGTCTTGGAAAACAACTTCCTATCTGTGTGACCCTGAACACGTCACTTCACCTCAGTTTTTACAGATGAGACATCTGTAAAATGGGGAAGAATGCACTTGGTTCTCCTATCTACCTTAGGATCAAAGATTAGGACCCAAATGACATTTAGAGATTATTTAGTCTAATTGTCCTCAGTAAGGGGAAAGGGAACAAACTTTTTTTTTTTTAATGCTTTGGCTTCCCTACCTTGATTTTTCTTGTTTTAGACTTAAATACTAAAACTGAAATACACAAGAAAGGAAAAAGAAACCTATTATAAACTGAAATGCAAAATAAGGGCGAAAAGCATGTCATGTGCAGAGCAGGATTCAAAATATATAGCGAGAGATTTGCATTTCAAGAAAGCCTATATAATAAATACTATGTGCTGGGGAGAGAGAACAAACATTGACTGTGTCCACTGAGTGCCAGGGGCTCTCCAAATATTTTCTTATTTTATGAGAAAACTTTTTCTTCACAGCAAACCTGAGAGGAGGGTGCTATTATAAGATTCCCCATTTTATAGTGGAGGAGCCTGAGATAGGCTTGCACAGTTAGCAAGTGTGTGAGGCAAGATTTGAACTCAGGCCTTTGTGACTCCAGGTCCAGCATCCTGTCCCCAGTGCAACCTAGCTGCCAGCTACAGATAGGGAAACTGAGTCTCAGAAGAGAAATGACTTGCCCATACAAGCAATATGTTACAGAGGCAAGATTCGAACCCAGAGCCCCTGCCTCCAAACCTAGCATTCTTTCCCCTGCAGCATCCTGGAACTTCACAAGGGATGCTTGGAGCAATGTGCTTGTAAACCTTGAGTATTTTGCAGTAGTGAAACTTATTATTTCTTTTCAATCATGCATCTAATTGCCTCAGTTCTCCATGTCATCTTCCTTGCCTGGTTTTATGTCTGCAGGGTCAGAGAAGGGGAGCCTCTCCTCTCCTCTTCCTCCCCTCCCTTCCCCTCTCCTCTCTTTTCCTCCCTTCCCCTCCCCTCCCTTTCCCTCCATTCCTCTCCCTTCCTGTCCCTTCCCCTCCTCTCCCCTCTCCTCTCCACTCCTCTCCTCTCCTCTCTTTCTTTCCTTTCCTCCACAGACCAGTTCTGGAAACAGATAAGTAGAGCCAGTCAGACTCACCCCAAAGCTCTGGCCCCCTTTGAAACTCTGTGAAATCCCTGAGTCTGGAGTCTGTCTGAACCAGGGGGAGCCTTCAGGGCCCCCTCCCCACCCCACCTAGAAACACCTCATGGATCTAGCCTGCAGTTTTGAAAGCAGGAAACAGAGCGATGTTTTGCTTAATGGTTAAAAACGAGCAAGAAGAGAGGAAAGGGTAGACTAAATATTGGGGCTGAGTGGGTGAGTGGGGAGGAGGCAAAGGGGAGCAATTCACTTTGAAGGGAGGAGGGTGAAAAATGAGGTGGCTCCAAGTAGGGGCTGGCCCCTCTCAGTTACTTTGGAGTACTTCATTTTCCAGGAGTGTCTTCCCAGAGGGCAGGTCTGAGACAGAGTGAAAGGGGAGGGGGACCCATAAGCCTTCACTCATGAATGATTCTGGGGCACCACATTATAGAAAGGCTATTAACAAGATCCTTCCTTGACATCTGCTAGCCATGCAACTGGGAAAATTCCTTAACCTTCCCAGTGCCCAATGCAACCTCTCTGAGATGCTGAGCTGGAGAATGGGCGCTAACCTGCATTGGTGGAGAGAATTTCCTCACTGGGAAGTCCCAATACCATTGAAATCACAGTCCAGCCCAAAATGGAACTGACAAGCTAGAAGGCCACTGTATGTCCAAGGATCTCATGCTCAGGATGGGTGAGGAAATGGTAAAGAAAGTGGAGGTGAGAAGAAAAGGCTCAAGGTGGATAGAATCAATGTCTTCAAGTATTTGAGGGGTCCTCATGGAAAAGAGGGAATTAGCTTTGTTATGTTTGGTCCCAGTGGACAGAACCAGGAAAATTAGGTGGAGATTGAAGGAAAGCAAACCTCGGTTGGATGGAAAGGAAATTTCCCTAATAATTAGATAGATCCCTAAGGGAATTGGGCTATCCTGGGAGGTAGCAGAGTAATCCCTAATTGTAATATTGTAAAGGGAAGGCTGGTAATAGGGCACTAGACCTGGAGTCCAGGAGACCTGAGTTCAAATCCTGCTTCTGATACTTACTAACTTGGTGACCCTAGGCAAGCCACTTAGCATCTGGGAGTCTCAGTTTCTTCATCTGTTTTACATTTTATGGGAATAACAATAGCACCTTCCTCCCAGGGTTCTGGTGAGAATCAGATGAGGTCCAAATTGCAAAGCTCTTAGCACAGTGCCTGGAGTATGGTAAGCGCTATATAAATAATAAGAATTTAATAATAATAATAATTATTATTATTGTAAGAGTTGGACCAGTTAGCCTCTGGGTCTGTGCTACAGGACTGAATTTGGAGTCAATACCCCGGGCTTCAGATCCCAGCTCTTCTATTTATTCTCTCTGTGACCCCAGGCAAGTTCTTTCCCTTCTCTGAAACCCAATTCCTTATCTGTAAAGTGAGGGCCAGTGGCCTCTAAACTCCCCTTCCCTTCCCCGGCTCTGGTCCATTCTGTGATTGGGCGGTGACCCTCCCAATGAGGAAAAATGTGATCGATTGATTTATACAGGGCCATGTTCAAAAGCTAAGAAGGGACCTCTAGTCTAACCCTGACTCGCCTCCTCCAATTCAGGTGCCTATGGTAAAAATGGCATGGAGGCTGGGGCATTAAAAACCTATCTGCACGAGCCAAGGCAGCAAAAGACTGGGTCTTTATCGCCAAGAATGAAATGGAGATTTGGGGGGGAGTATCTGTGTCTATTTGAAGGAAACCCCAAATAATGCAGCCTCACATTTTCCAGGAAAGTCAGACTGTGAGAGGACAAGGTGCAATCATCACCCAGAGGACAGAAGCTGCCTCTTGGCTAGCTGGAAATCACCAGGAAGGGTCCCAGAGCTTCCAGGGACCTTAGAACTCTTCTCCTCCAGCGCCCTCATTGAGTCCCAGAGAAATGAAGGGACTTCCTCATGGTGGTATAGATATAAGGATGGTTTGGAATAATAACAATAAAAATAATAATTGGAAGCACTTATTAGGAGCCCCCTCTAGGCCAGGCACCTGACTGGGTACTGGGGAATGCGGAGAAGAAAGGAAATAGTTCTTGCCCTCAAGGAACTTATATTCTAATAGGGAGAGACAATTGTGTCCAAAGATAAGTAAATACAGAAAGCCCAATTAGGCTGGTTCTAATCAGGAGGAGGGAGAGAGTGAGTAATATCCACCTGTGTGGGGGAGGGAAGGGCCTGGATCTGGCAGGGCCTGGTGCTGGAGGTGACCGGAGCAGGTGGGAAGGGGCAGCATTCCAGGCATTAGAAAGTAGTGGTGCAAAGGCGTGGGATGTTCTTTTGGAAGAACAGCCAAGAAAGCAGGTCCATCTACCCGGAGTGCTGAGTGAATTAGGAGGAGTATTGGTCAGTCAGTCAACATCATTTAAGCACCTACTACGTGCTAAGCTATAAAAGTTTTAAATATTAAAGGAAGGCAGCTGGGGGCACCATAGTGCACAGAGTGCCAGGTCTGGAGTCAGTTCTAAGACCCGAGTTCCAATGTGACATCAGACACCAGCTGTGTGACCCTGAGGAAGTCACTTCACCCTGTTTGCCTCAATTTCCCCATCTATAAAATGAGCTGAAGAAGGAAATGGCGAAGCACTCCAGTAGCTTTGCTGAGGAAACCCCCAAGGGGGTCACGTATAGTTGTCACAACTGCAAAATATCAAAAGGAGTTTGTGTTTGATCCTAGAACCAACAGGAAGTCAGTGAGACTTCTCAGGAGACTCGCATGGTCTGGACCGTGCTGTCCAATTTGAAGTTCTACATGGCAGAGCTAGGATTCAGACTCTCCTAGAATCATGGATCGGGAGCTGGGAGGGTATTCAGGCTTATGAGTCTAACCTCTTTTATATTACACGAGAAGATGAGGCCTAGAGATTTAATAACTTGCCCAAGAACACACAGGCACTAAATGGCATGGCCAGAATCTGAACTCAGGTCCCCTAACTTCAATTCAGTCATGGTTTCCACCACAGCACGCTGTCATCCTTGGATTTACTCCTTGTGACTCTCTGAGACTTAACTTCCCAGAATAACAGAGCCCCTCAGAGCATCCCACTGCCCTTGAGCCTGGAGAGAAAACAGCCTGTTTCAATTAACCCAGTTGCCTGGCTCTCCTAAAGAAAAATCCTTGACAAGAACGAATTACTTTTCTTATCACAGCAGGAAGGGTGATGAGCCTTCAGGTAGCTCTGTCTGGAGCAGGGCCACTCCTCTCCTCCAGCAGACTGACTGGAGAGATGGGAGAGGCTGGCTCCTGGTGCCCACACACATCCGGGAGTGAAGCAGGACACATCAGATGTCCCCAGATTCATTTATGTGATCCATGTATACCAACGAGCAAGGGAAAATGTCACCAAGTGACACATGTCAGATGGGCAGGGAGCTGCCCACACAAAGAACCCCTGTGATGCATGGGGAAGGAGCCCCTGCGCTGACTGGGGCTCCAAAGGCAGACACTGGGAGAACTCTCATTTCTTCCAGCTTCTCTGTAAACTTCAAGGATGGTAGGAAAAGGCCGTGATTACCATAAATTATCCTGGACTCACTCAAAGCAACCTAAACAGATGGATTGGGGTTTTTTTAGTCAATGATAATGGTAAGTCAGGTACATCTGAGCCCTAGGGACCAAAATCTTTGAAGCACATTATGAGACTGTGGATAGGCTGTTTTGATTCCTCCCTACCCTTTCCCTACCAGCCTCAGTTTCCTCACCTGTAAAACAGAGATAATATCATCTATTCCTTGGGTTGTTGTGAGATATTAATTGAACAGTGCTTAGCACAGACCCTGGCACAAAGTAAGTGGTATATAAATGTCAGCTGTATTACCTTCATTTCTGGATACATCGAGTCTTCCTTCACTTAATGCCCTCCTCACATGGAGGAAGAACAGTTAGGCAAACCCTGATTAGGGAGAGTGAGAGAGCATGCCCCATTCTGCCCTGTGGTCCTCCACCTCAGTCCCTAGAGGAAGGAGGACTTGGTCCATGTGCTTCTCATAAGAAGTTTGATCTCTGACAGGTGGGGTGGGAGGTGCAGTGAGGGGTGGGCCTTTCACAGACTCTCAGGTCCAGAGGCTTATATGGTGGCACAAGTAGCGGGAAGGAGAACTCAATCTCATCTTATTTAATGCCCTCATTTTAGAGGAGGAAACCAAATCTCAGAGAAGCAAGTGACTTGCTCCAGGGTGCACAGGATTTGAACCCAAGTTCCCTCCTCCAAACCCAGGGCTTTTTTCACAAAGGTAGGCCAGTTGCTCCTCTGATGACTGCATGGGGGAGAGGTGACCCTGAGTGCTCCAAAGCTGGGCCGGCCATGGACAGGATGGACAGGCTTCCCGTACTGCCTTCGCCTCCGTTATCCAGGGATTAGCCCAGTCAAGTATGGTTTGGCCACCACATAATGAATGTTTTGGGCCCTGGAAACTCATGAGGTTGTTAACCGAGGTACGGAGGGGCTGTGATGGAGGTAAACCTCAGGGCCCAAGACAATGAAATCACAAGTCTTCTGATTCACTGAAGAAACCCAATGGGGGAGGAAGGATGGAAGAAATAGCCTGAACCTCTGAAAAATAAGCCTGGTGGCTTAGGATCAGGGGACCATGCCAGGATGGGTGGTTTTGTGAGTGGGCAGTCCAGCCCTGTTTCTGCTGAATGCAAAGAGAAAGGAAGGATGGGGGTGAAGGAAGAAAACTTTTTTTTTTACTGTATTCCCATTCTGACTGGCACCTCACCAGACCAATCAGCCAGCATGCCAACACTGAAGATAGGCTTAGGGTAAATCAATTACTAGATTGTTCATGTAAAGAGGAGGTACTAGCTGGAAGGAGAGCCAGGTGAGCACCACAAGAGCCCCAAGTCCAGGGGAGAAGACATTCCTCTGAGAGGCAGCAGACCTGGGGCTCTGCTCTATACTCTGCCAGCTCAGTCTACTATAATGACTCTGGTAGGGCCCTTCATTTCTGAGCCTCATGCTCCTCCTTGGTAAAAGAGGGGTGCAACCAGATGACCTCCAAGGGGAAATTTGTAACAATCAATTTGCAAGCGTTTCTGAAGTTCCTATTGCGTGTTAAGTGCTGGAGATTTTTTCAAAAATGAACTTACCCTTGCCTTCAGGAAGCCTACATTCTTTGGGGAGAGAAAATACATACACATATAAGTAGGTACCAAATATAGACCGTGTGTGTGTGTGTGTGTGTGTGTGTGTGTGTGTGTGTATAAAATTATATATACAAAATATATTAAAATTACATGTTATATATAAAATTGTGTATATAATGTATACATTCTATACAATATATACATTACATATACATTCTATATAATGTATATATTGTGTACGTAATATATGTATATATACTTTGTATGCCTATATAAATAGATATGATTTGGGGGAAGATATATGGATGTGTGTGTGTGTGTGTGTGTGTCCCTGGCTGCCTGTTCTACTTTGTCTTTCCTGGAGTACAGGTCACTGAGCAGAGACCCTGAGACATGAAAGCTTCCATCTTTGGTGGCTCCCTCCTGAATTTGAGGGTTCCCTGGGGTCCTGAGCATCCATCAGGAGAGGCTTGTGGAAGCTATTCCAGTCTTCAGAGGAGAAGACAACCAGGATCACCATGGTCAGAGGATCTGGCTTTTGGGTTTTGCTTGGACAACTCAAATCCAAAAGGAACGTGAAATATATGTTCAGCAGTTAGAGGTGTTTTTACCTTCCAGGAGAATATAGTAGGTATGATGGGTTATTTATTTATGCTTTAGGTACTTATCAATATGTACCTATAGATCTTTTGGATTTTAAGTGCTTCTTTTACATGGAGGCAATAAATAGCTACCCCATACCTCATTTTTACTTTTAACACTAAATGCTTTTTAAAGAGGGAAGCCTATTAATGGTCACTTTTAGGGTAGACAGCAGACATGAGCTTTGATACCTAAATTTTGTTTTACAGGTTTCCCCAGAGCTCCAGGGTCAAGGAATTATTTAGAAAAACCTAATCCTCTTTATTTCTGACCAGATTGCCCCTGCTATGAATCTAGGCTTCATGTGAGTCTGAGAAAGAACCCATTTTCTGGGAGGAACTTATATATAAAAGTAATATTATGGGATACACATATAACACATATATATACAACATACATACATACACATATACATATATATATAAACATACACACGTGCATACATATATTACTGTAGAATATATGCTAGTTTTGGAGACAGAGGTTCTGAGTTCAAATCTTAGCACTACTATTTACTACCTGTGTGACCCTAGGTAAGTCATTCCTGGGCCTCAGTTTACTCAGGTTGGACAAGATGACATGTAAAGAAAGATCTTTCAGGCCATAAGCCCATGGTATGAGCTACTGCGGTGCATATTTGTACAGGCTAATTAAAAAGACAGTACTGGGTACACGTGGATTTCTGGACTATTTACAATCATTTTCCCCTGAGATCTGCAGGTCCTGCATTGGGAGCCCCTGGCCCATGGGACATCCTGAAAACTTAATAAATGGGGAGGAGCTCAGAGGTCTGGGATAATCTGAAGGAGGCCTCCTTCAGGCTGAACCTCGCTCCTTCCCATCGAGCTTTGGGATCTGTCCCATGGTGAGTCAGTATTTGTTGACTGGCTGAGTCTCTGACAACAGACCTGCACACCTGGGCCCAAAGGAGCTCCAAGTGAACCATGTCCCCTGTCCCTGCCTTCTTTGTCGTCATGCCCCTGGCAGCCTCTTTGCCCCAGAGACCTTATATTTTCTTCTTTTGCTGATGCCCTAAGATCTCCACCTGGGAAAGCTTTCCCAGCGCACCCCCCATAATCTGCAAGGCAGAATGCAAACACTTGCATGTGGGTGTGACTTAGGTCATGATTCACCTGCTTATTTTTAGCTCGTGTTCCTGCAGAAGCATCCCCTCTCCCTATGTTGGCCAGTCACTGGCAGTGCAGGCACCTCATATATCTTGTCTGCTTTGGAGGCTGTGAGCCTAGAGGGCGAGGCCTGGCCATCTGCTTAGAGTTCTAGTCAGTTCTTGGTTGTCTGTGCTAATGGAGGGGACGTGATGCCAGTCTCCAAGTACTTGAATGGCCGGCATGCAGAAGGCAGCTTGAGCTAAGGATGGTGTGTTCTGAGCTAGAAGGAACCTCAAAAGCTTCTGGTCCAACCCCTTCATTTTACAGATGAGGGATTCTGAGGCCCAGGAAGGCCAAATGAATTACCCCCTGGGTCACACAGGTAATAAGTGGCAAAGCTGGAACTTAAACCCAGCTTCTGAGACTCCAAAGCTTTCCAGTGGCCAAAGTCTCTCCACCACCCCAGGTGGCTGCCCATCTGCTCGGTCCCATAGAGGAGAAATGGGAGCAAAGGGGGGATGCTGCATTTGGATCCATGTCAAACCCAAAATGCCAGGGGCTGCCTCTGGGGTAATGGGCTCCCCCTCCCTGGAGATCTTCAAACAGATACTGCACAGGTCAGAGGCAGACTGGCCACTGGGGTTTCTTCTTGCTCTGAGATTCTAGGATTCTCAAGTGACCTGGTTCAGCCAAAGACAATCGGCATTTGGTTTTGTCCTCTGTCTGTCTCTATCTCTGATATTCTATGGTTTCTTGTTCTTGAAGCAAAATAATGATGCAATAAAGAGATTGCTTTGGTCTACTTGGCCCCAAGAGGCAGAACCAGGAGTAACCTGTGAAAGTGACAAAGGAACCAATATTGATAAGGAAAAAATCTACTCACAACAGGGCTCCTCAAAGATCAAATGGGCGTCCTCTAACTCCCTGTCCCTGGATGGGATGAAGTGAAGGCTGTGTCCACTAGTGAGGGCTGTGCAGGCATGGGCAGAAGAGGTGTCCACTTAGACCTCTTGTGGCTCTAAGATTCTCTGATTCTCTTAAGAATATAAGGTTCAGATTCAACCATCCAACTCATTCTGTGTTCCTATGTGTCATAATGGATAGGAAGGAAGGAAGGAAGGACATAAACTATTATTAAGTACCTACTATGTACTAGGTGGGGCAGTTAAGTGGCACAGTGGGTAGAGTGCCAGACCTGGAGTCAGGAAGATTCATCTAAAGATCCATGCCAGCCCATGTCAAGGACTGATAGCGTCACCTCCCAGAACGGCAAATTTTCATGGTAAAGTAACGATGGGTTCTCTCTACAAACTTCTTGTTTCATACCTTTATAGGTTAACGAAGCCCAGGGGACAATAACCAGGGTCAAAAGGTGACTGGAGGCCAAGAACCAATTAAAGAGGGTCCTTCACATTTTTTTGTGCCTTCCAGACCCCTCTGGCAATCTGGTCAAGCCTACTCAGAATCATGGTTTATAGTCATAAAATAAAAAAAAAAGATTACAAATTACATTAAAGTAAAGATACAATTCTTAATCCCACCCAAGTCAGGTGGCATGGAAGACAGAGTGCTGGGCTTGGAGTTGGAAGACCCAAGTTCAAATCCAGCATCAGACACTTTCTAGCTATGTGACCCTGGGCAAGTCACTTAACTTTTTTGTGCCTCAGTTAATTTGGAACTCAACATTTTAAAAAATGAAAATCAAAATGGGGATAATAATAGTTCCTCCTTCCCTGGTTTGTTGTGAGATGTTTGTAAAGTGCTTTGCAAACTTTAAAACGTTGTATTAAAATGCTGTATTAAATATGTATTTATATGTATGTATATGTGCATAAAAATGCTGTATTAACATTAGATAGTCTTACTGTCATCATCACCATCCATGGACCCCTTAGTTGACCTCAGGTTAAGAGCCTCTGAATGAAAGAATTGTGGACATTCAACCTAGAGGAGAAAAGGCTAATGGGGCCATGATAGCCATTATCAGATATTTAAAGGTTTATTGCATGGCATCAAGATTAGGCCATTCTGCTCAGCTCTAGAGTAATGAGGACAGTTTACAGAGGCAGAATTCAGCTTGACATAAGGAAAAGCTTCCTAACAATGGAGGTCAGCTTCTCCTTGACGGAGGTCTTCAAGCCAAGGATTGAGCAGCCTAGAAAGCAGAGAGGAGATGCCTGGTCAATCTGGGTTGGACCAGATGACCCCTGAGGCCCCTGGCAGCTCTAGGATCTTGGGAAGCCACCTAACTTGGAGCAGGGATTGTGGATTGTGGATTTTTTCTCCTCCTTTTCCTGTTGGAGGAATTCTGGGCTCAAGCCCCATCATGAAGACTCTCGATGAACCCAGAAACAGGCCTAAGGAACTAGAGTAGCTCTCCTGTCCCATCAGCCCTAGAGGGCCTAGTGAGGCCCCAGGCACCAGTAGGGGTGGTGGGTGAGGAGGAACCTGGGTGTATTGCCAAGCCTTTAGCTGAGTGGGAGGTGCTGGCATGGGTGGAAGATATACTGCCTGGGTGAGGGAGAAGAGAGGACATGGGACTGACCTTGACCCATCTTGGTATGGGGGACAGCGACCAGCTAGGAAAATGAGAGGAGGGGAACATTGTTGGTATCTGAGGTCAGAATTATTAAGGGAGGCAGAAACTGGAGGCAGGATGCCTTTTGGTACTGCATTATGGGGAAAGCCTAGTATTTTAGACCAACACAAGGGATTCAAGGAAGACTTCTTTGAGGAATCTTCTACCTGAGTGGAAGGTGCAAAGAGTCCTTTAGGGACCCCTCCTCAGAATCGTGGTTTAAAGGCATAAAGGGTTTACAAGGGAAATCAAATACCCTAAAATAAAGACATAATTCTATTTTATTTTATTTTATTTGCTTTTTGGAGGGGGGAAGGCAGGGCAATTGGGGTTAAGTGACTTGCCCAAGGTTACACATCTAGTAAGTGTTGGTCTGACTCTAGGGCCAGTGCTCTGTTCACTGCACCACCTAGCCACCCCCTAAAGACATAATTCTTAATCCCACCCAAGTTAGGTGGTACAGTAGATGGAGTGCTGGGCTTGGAGTTAGGAACTCTTGAGTTCACATCCAGCATCAGACACTTTCTAGTTGCATGACCCTGGGCAAGTGAATTAACCTTCTGTGCCTCAGTTAATTTGGAATCCAACATTTTAAGAAATGAATAACAAAAGGGGAATAATAATAGTGCCTCCTTCCCAAGGCTGTCCTGAGATAGACAGAAGAGTCCCTTGAGAAGTCTGCAGAGAACTGTAGGTACAACAGCAGGAAAGCCGGTGACATTGGTGGAAGGACCCCAGGCACTCATCAGAGGGTAACTGAACACAGGAAGACCTCCCGGTGTCTGGGAGACAGACATCTGAGACCAGCATCGTGAGAGCCACTGGGAGCCTTGGGTATTTTCTCTGACTGCTAAATAAGCTGCCCCCTTCCCCTTGTTGAGCCTAACAAATCACTGGCTCACAAAGGGAGGCAGGACAAGTGTTACCAGCCCTATTTTTCAGATGAGGAGACTGAGGTTTAGAATGTGGCCCAAGGTACCTAGCTGGTGAATTGTGGGAATATAAGTTGGATGCTATTTGCCGTGATGCCACAGAGAAGGATTCCTGCAGCCAATAATGGCAAGCATTTCCATAGGGCTTTAAGGTCTGTCTAATGCTTTACATGCATTATTCCATCTAATCCTCCCATATCCCTGTGGGGGAGGTGCTAATATTATCCTTGTTTTACACATTTAGAAAAAGAGACAGAAAGATGGCTAGGTGGTGCAGTGAATAGAGCACCAACCTTGAAGTCAGGAGGACCTAAGTTCAAATCTGGCCTCAGACACATGATACTTACTAGCTGTGTGACCTTGGGCAAGTCACTTAACCCCAAGTGCCCTGCCCCCCCCCCAAAAAAAAGCAAAAAAAAGAGAGAGACAGACAGACAGAAAAAGGTTAAGTCCAGGGTCATAGCACCTGAGACAAGATTCAAACTCGGGTCTTCCTAATTTGAAGTCACAGGAGGTTGTTGTTGTTTTTCAGTTGTGTCTGACTCTTTGTGACCCCATTTCTTGGCAAAGATTCTGGAATGGTTTGCCATTTTCTTTCCCAGGTGAGGAAACACAGGCAAACAGAGTTAAGTGACTTGTCCAGGATCACACAGCTAGTAGTGTCTAAGGCCAGATTTGAACTCAGGGAAGTGAGTGTTTCTGACTTCAGGCCTGGTGCTAATATCCACTGTGTCACTCAGCTGCCCACCTAATCTTGCTTGGGGAGCCACCAGTGTTTTTGATTGACTCACAGGTGTAGAGCTATAAGGGACTTTAAGGGTTACTAGAGTCAGGCCCCTGGTTTTTAAAGATAAAGAAACCTTAATTCCCCAAGATCATATAGATACTAAGTGGTGAAGCTAAGATTCAAACCCAAGCCTTTTGGACTCCAAATCCTGGACTCTACATTAAATCGCAGCCTTTGTTAGAGAACAAATGAGTTTAGTTATGCATTAGGCAAAAGATAGGGTGATAGCATAAGTACTGGGGCCAAGTCAGGTGATTGTTATCATCAGGATATTAATTAACCCTTCTGGAGTTCCCGATCCAGGCCATGACACTTATTAGCCCAGAGAATGCTCCCGACTTCCTTACAGAGACAAGATGGAACTTTTGGGCACGGCCAGTTAGGACAGTGTTTAGCTTGACCATGCAAATTGTTACAAGGGCTTTGTTCTCCCTTTTTAAAAAAAATGGTGGGGGTGGGGGGGAGGGAGAGAAAATGGATTTTTGTTCATTAAAAAAAGGGAGAGGACAAAGGGAGAAAGGCAAACTTCTGCTGGAGTTCCTTCCTCTTTCTTCTCCTTTCTCTTCTTTCCAACACTGCCCAGGTGCCAAGTACCTGTCATAACACTTAGCCTTTGCTGCTATCTATCATTAACTGTAGAGGGTGAATTCACTTAAAGGGAACTGGGCTTAGTGCTGAGGACCCAGAGACGTGTGAACTCCTTGAAGGTAGAGAGTGGACTCTGGTCACCTCACTTTGTCTGGGTTGTTAATTGGTCCCCCTGCCTCCACACTGCTGCTACAATAGCCGATAACCTCCCCCTCCTCGTTTAGCACAGGTCTGAGCACGTCACTCCCAAGCTCAAAAACTTTCAGTGACTCCCTATTGCTTCCAGGACAAAATACAAATTTCTCACCCTGGCATTGAGAGCCTATGATATCTGGCTCTTCCCCTTCCTGCTCCCTTCTCCCTCCTTTCTGGGATTATTTCACTATATTCTCTCCATGTTCCAAGCTGCTTTATTTGTTGTTGCCTGAATCCAGCATTCTGCCCCAGGGCCTTTGAATGGACTGTCCACCATACTGTGTCTCTGCCTCTTAGACTCCTAGCTCTTCAAGTGTCAGCACTGCCCCTCTTTCCTGGGAGAGTTCTCTTGGACCCCTAACGTTCTTGTGTTTATACTGGGTTTTTTCGTGTATAGAATATATACCCCAGTAGACTGTAAGCTCACTGAGGGCAGGATGCTTTTAGTGCCTTTGTATTTCCAGCATCTAGAACACACTTAATAGCTACATTGAAGCTTGCTGGATTTAGACACATTCTATTGGGAGGGCTTAATTTTACACACACATGTACACAAATGCACACACACTCTCACACATACTCATAAACTCACACACACACTCTCACACTCACATACACACTCACACACTCACTCACAATTCGCACACATACTGACCCATGTGAGTAGTGGCAGAATGGAGGTGGGGAGGACTCAGAAGGCCAGCTATCCTCCTCCTGTGACCCTGAGGCCCAGGACAAAGCTGACAGACTGCAGGATATTGCCACTCAGAGAGCTGTTCAAACAAACAACCCATTTCTAGTCATCTCTCAAGGAAGACATGAGCTCAGGCAAATATTATCATTGTGTGGTTTTCATTTCAATGGGAATAGAAGGGAGGACAAGTCAGGAGCAAGTGACTGTATTCCTTGGGCCGCTGGCCCTTGGCCCGGGCCTTGCCTGTTTGCCTGTGAGAGCGAGTTTAGGTATCAGGGCCGAGTGAAAAGGATGGGTCCTTGGCACTAATTGACTATGCTCCCTGGAGGGACTTGGGTCATCCCAGGGGTCAGTGGAGCCTAGAGTTCTTCCTGCAATTAACCTTGGCTACACAGCTCAACCCAGCCAGGAGACACTAAGTGTAGAGAAAAGCCAAACCTCTTCCTCCTTCCTTTTCCTCTTCCTTCTGCTTCCTCCCTTCTCCTGCTCTTCCTCTAGCTTCTCCTCCTCCCATCACAGTGGCAGCTAGTGAGAATCCGAACCCAGACCCTCAGCTTCAAAGTCACTGGTGCTTTCCCTGGGCTGACCTTGCTTCTCCCTCATGCTGTAAGAACTTCAAGGGTTTGGCCCTTGTACCCTGGCCATCAGGAGCAGTGAGTGCTGGGGCACAGAGGCAAAACTGGGCTGCCTGGGGAGAAGGGAGCTTGTCCTGCTGGCCCGCTCATGGCTGCCTTCACATGAGTGTGTTTCTGAGAGGCCGTTCTTCCTTGGCTGTGGGCTGGATGAAGGGCCCCTTTCAGGCCCAGGTTCTGTGGAGGCAGGTGATGGGGTGGGTGCTTACTGCTGTAGCTTCTGTAGGGTCATTATCTCATTCTTCTCTCTTCTGATGATGTCCAGCTTAGACCACGTCCAGGGATAAGCCACTATCAGCTTCTATGGCTCTTTCACAGCCCACATCCCGCAGATTATCCATCAGGTGGAGAAAATGGCTCCTTGGGGTAACTGGGGGAATGAGTGGGGTGGGAGCTGGTCTGCTTGTCTTTGGCTCCCTCAGAGCACCCCTGAAACTGCTCTGGGAGGGGGCAGAAGGGTGGGGATGATGGGCATCCCGCACCCTCCCCACATCGTTTTCATTTCTCCCACCAGGTCTCTCTAGACAATTCTATGTATCCAGAAGAGTAGGAGTATTTGGCATGAGAGCATCCATTAAGAGCGTTGCTCTTACGTTTTTATGGGTCAATGTTCTCATGTTATATTATCGCTGTGGATGGACACACATCCCTCTACCTAGGACACATGCACATGCTTTGTGAGTGATGGCACTGTAGGCCCGAATCCAGCTCAGAGAGTAGCCTCGTCCTCACACTCTCAGCCATGGCTGAACCTTCCTTCACCCCTCTGGCCGGAGCCCATCCCAGGCCTGCCTTATGGACCGCCTCTTAGTAGGTCAAGAGGTAGACGCGTGAAACTGTCAGAAAAGATGGGTTACACCCAAGGCTGGGGCGGAGACTGGAGGGATGGACAGAGCAGAGCCTACATTTGTACAGTTGACCCCGGGACAGGGGAAATCTGCAAGAAAGATTTCCCCAAAAGCAAAGAGGGGAGGGGCAGGTGCTGACAGCTGGAATAACATAAAGCTTTCTGAGGCAAACTCCCTTGGACCCTGGAGAGTTTGTAACTGGCCCAGGCAGCTCAGTTTAACCAGGGAAGCAGGGCCTGGATAGGTTCTAAAGACAGCCCCTGTCTTAATAACAACCACAACAATAGCTAACATTTACACATAGCTTACCATGTGCCTGGAACTGAGATAAGTACTTCACAGTGATTATCTCACTTGATAATAACAACCCCAAAAGGTAAGTGCTATTAATTATCCCCCCATTTTACAGATAAGGAAACCGAGGCAAGCAGAAGTTAAATGACTTGCCCAGGGTCAAACAGCTAGCAAGTGTAGGAAGCTGGATTTGAACTCAGATCTTCCAGACACTAGGCCCAGAGCTCCATCAACTGTGACATTTATCTGGCCACTCCTTTTAGAATGTAAAGTCCTTGAGGGCAGGGACAGTTTTCACCTTTTTCTTCATATCCCCAGGGCTTAACACAATGTCCAACATACGTCCTTTAGTCATGACCCCATTATGGGCTATTCTTGGCAAGGATACTGGAGAGGTTTGCCATTGAAAATAGAGGTTAAATGACTTGCCTAGGGTCACACAGCTAGTAAGTGCCTAACATATAGTAAGAGCTTAATCAATACATATTGATTGATTAATCGATTGATTGTCTTTCTTGCCTCAACTGCAATCTGTCTCACTCCCCACCCCTAGTGACTGTCTCAGTTTCTGATTTTAGAAGCATATACCTTCTCACTATTATTTCCCAAAGCAAGGGACATCCAGAAAGATTTCCAAAGAGCAAATGAAGGGGAGCCGGGGTCCAGACAGATGTCAGTGGCCTATTTTGTCCCAAACTGAGCCCAACCCTGAGGAGTGAGTGCCTAACACTCTGATCTCTGCCTAAACCTAAAAGACCCCTGAATCCCAGCTTCTTAATAAATAATGACATCTGCTCTTCAGAATTGCCCTGGAACCTCGGTTAGGTTCATTCCTTTCCAAGGCTCCTTAAGGCAGCTAAACAAAGATGATGGGAGCTCCTCAAAAACCTTGAATTTGTCCAGATTTCCACAGAACCTGAGGGTTACTCCTTGGCACTTGAAGGTTCATGGGAACGTAAAATCACAGCTTTACAATCAGAAGAGATTTTGGTGATCATCATCAACCAAGTCAGGAGTTCCTAACCTTTTTTTGTGTCACATTGAAGCCTTATAGACCCTTCTCAGAATAATGGTTTTAAATGCATAGAAGAAAATACATAGGATTACCAAGGAAACCATTTATAGTGAAATAGTTATCAAAACATTTTTTCCTATCTGAGATCATAAATTCCCCTGAAATTTAATCACAGACCCTTAGATCCCAGGTAAAGAACCACTGGTCAGGTCCAATTCTTGCATTTTAGAGATGTGAGAGTCAACAGGTGAAATGACCCACCCAAGGTCACGCTGGTAGTATGTATTTGAGGCTAGATTTGAACTCAGCTCTGCCTGACTTTATCCACTGAACCACCCAGCCATCTTTGTTACAAAGAAGGGTTCAGTTGAGAGGGGGTGAAGTGGGAATATTCCAAAATGACAATGATATAAAAAACAGAGTATCAATAAAACTTTTTTTTCTTCCTAAAGAAAATCTGAGGCAGGAAGGGAGCCCAAGAGCAGCTTCACTTGTTTCCAAGTGCCTTGGATGAAAGCCGGTGTTTTTTTTCCACTCTAACATGGACACAGTCTAGTGTTTCTCCACTTAAAACATTTTCTTTATGCATTCCTTTGAAAAGTCAACATCCAGCAAGTTTCACCCTCCCCTGCTGGTCGTCAGTTCCTGTTTGGTGAAGGCCTTTTACAGAAATAACTACTGACATTTTTGTAGGGGTTTAAGGTTTGAAAAGTGCTCTAGGCAAAGTATCTGAGCTGAAGATGACAGCAGACCTGGGGGTTAATCACTGTCTTCATCTTACAGACAGAAGAAACTGAGACAAGTCAAGTGACTAGCCCAGGGTCACCGAGTTGGTAAACATGAATCCAGGTCTTTCTGACTCTATGTTAGGAGTGAGTGGGTGGGTGGGTGGGAATCAGAGAGAGGAGAGAAGGTAGGGAGTTCAGAGGATCATAGTTCTAGAAGGGACCTTGTTATTACTGGGTTCAGTCATTTCAGTCATGTCTGACTCTTGGTGAGGGGGCCATCTCCAGTCATCCTGATCTCTATCTGGCCACTGGACCCAGATGGCTCCAGAGGAGAAAGTGAAGCTGGTGACCATGCACAGACCCCTTAAATCCAACTCACCTGTAAGTCATAGCATCACCTTCCTGATGGCATGGTCCTCTTTAAGAACAAAGGACAAACAACAATTTGTTTGGGGTTTTCTTGGCAGAGATACTGGAGAGGTTTGCCATTTCCTTCTCCAGTTCATTTTATACATAAGGAAACTGAAGCAAACAGGGTCAAGTGACTTGCCCAAGGTCATACAGCTAGTAAGTGTCTAAGGTCACATTTGAACTCAGATCTTCCTGACTCCAGGCCCAGTGCTCTGTGCACTATGGTGCCACCTACCTGCCCCAGCATGGCATATGGTAAGTGCTTAATTAATGCTTTTTGAGGTTTGGTTGAAGAAAGTAGAGGTGTCTAACCTAGAGAAGACTGGACTGAGGGTGTGTAAGGGGACATATCACCAAAAGGCTTTCATAGAGAAGAGGATCAGGTATGACTGGTGTTTTCCCAGAGGGTGCAGCTACAAAGGAACAATGGGGGCCGTCATAATGAGGGGTTTGGACTTCAAATTCTATGATCCTAATGTAAGAGGGGGCTTTGATTGAGCAGATCAATAACTTCAAGTCACCTTACTTCATGTAAGTGATAAGAAGCCCTTGGGCTTGATGAGGAGAACATGGTGCAATCCAACAATAACTTAAAGATGAGATTAAACTGGAAAACTCATTGGATGAACCAGAGCAAGGACTCAGAGCCTGAGTGCTCAGAATGGCCAAGGAAACTTGGTCCCACCCTGGGATGCTTCTAGAAAGTAGCAGACCAATGCAAAGCTGGTTTGTATTCCACTAAGAGGCAAACAGAGAGAGAGTTCGAGGGAAAACCCAGGAGAGGGAGGAGGGCATTTAAGCTTTGGTCTTGTGTCCCTCACCCTCCACCCCTGTGGGCCAAAGGGGGACTTGGGGAGCTCTGAGGATTCTGGACCTCTCATCTTCCCATGAGCATCCCAGGATGGTGCCCAAGGACAGGGCAGGGCAGGAGCAGCTAGTGGCAGCGTCTAGGGTGGGAGTAAAGTTTCACAGCTACAAAGAGCCTGGCAGAGACAAGATGCTCTATCCAGGAGGATTTCCTTGAGCGTTCTTCCAATGGAAGGAGAGACCTTCTAGCAAGCAGGAGGGGTGAGGTACCATTTTGCCACACCTTTGGAGCTCACTTTCCCCAGGACTCTGCATATGCTTGGGGAAAGTGTGTCATTGACTTCGAGGAGGATGCTTTGTACCCACTAATCTTACCATACCACCTTAGTAAATCTGCCTTCCTAAAAGCTAATTTGGTTTGGTTGGCTAAACGATTCAGAACTCAGAATCATGACAGGGAGTTTGCCAGAGTGGGGGCCTGAGCCAGAAGCATTTGAATACGACCCACAACCCCTCAGGATCACCCCTGGGCCTTAAGGGCTCTGGGGACCCAGTCTGTCAGAGTTGGGGGAGCGGAGGGGAGAGGAATTTTAGGAAAGCCGTCCAACAAGGGCATGTAGCAAGGTGCCAGCCCCTGGAAGTCAGCAAGCAGGGGTTGGATGACCAAGAAGTCACAGAATCATAGATATAGCCGGGGGGAAGGGAAACAAATAAGCATTTATATAGCACCTACTATGCACCAGTCTCTGTGTGAAGAACTTTTTGTGAATATTATCTCATTTGATCCTCACAACATCTCTGTGAGGTAGATGCTATAATTATGCCCATCTTGAAGCTGAGAAAATGGAGGCAAACAGTGGTTAAGTGACTCGCCCAGAGTCACACATAATGGCTATAATGTTAAGCCAAGCATGAGCAGCTTTCCAGAGGACTGCTGCTGTGAACAGCTTTCAAGGTTCTGATTATACAGAATAGTGAGCTCTCTATTTATTCAATAACAAATCAGAGCAAAATGTTCACAGAAAATCAAAATACAGCATTCGCCATGTCACGACTCAGCAACTTATCACTAAAATGGCCACGTAGTTTTCACCAAAGTGGTCACATAGTTTTAAACAAAGCATATTCATTTAGTCAATCACAAAATCCTTAATTCAATCACAAAGTACAAAAGTCAGCGTTCTCCACCCTTAGGTCACAGTGTCCGCAGGCACATTTGAACTCAGGTCTTCCTGACTCCAGGTCCAGCACTCTATGCACTGGGCCGCCCAGCTGCTGTAGAAGGACTTTGAAGGTCATCATGTCCAATCCCTTCTTGTTTCAGAGAAGGGAGCTAAAGCCCAGGGAAATGAGTTGATTTGTCTAAGGTCATAGAGGTAGTTAAATGGCAAAGTCAGGATTCTCCCCAAGGTCTTCTGTCTTATGCAGATCCCCAAATCAGTGCAGGGCAGATCACTAGGTGAGAATATCATAGGGGATATTTTTGTTCTGGTATGGATTGTCTATGATATTCCTTCTATCTCTGAGCTTCCAGGATTTTCATTCTGCAAAGACAGGGCCGCACATAGCCATTCCCCTTCATTCTACCATGTGTTTGTCCCATTCTCTCAGGGCAAGGCTCAGGGGCCAGCACTTAACCAAATGTGGTCCCCCTTTACCTTTGTAGTGAAGATGGCTCCCTGAGGCCCCAGCATTTTCTCCAGCTGATCCTCCTCCATCTCTCACAAGGCAGTGAAGAGTAAATGAGACCCCTGGCATACCATCTCTGCAAGGTTGCTGATCCCAGTCCTGGCCCAAGATAGGATTCCCTGCACCAGGTGGGTGACCACAAGCCAGCTCCCATTCCTTCTCAATGGAGCCTGCCAAGTCTGCTTTCAGAGACAGGCTGGAGATTTTGCCAGGGCCACCTGAACCTGGGAGCAGCCTTTGTTTTCTCTGAGAAAGCTACTCCCTGGCTGGTCTGTGACTACAGGTTCCCAGAGCTCACAGCCAGGGCCTTGGGGGAGCTTAGCCAGGCCACCCCTGCATTCCAGCTTTTGGGGACTTGCTTCTGCACAAATGGAGCAATTAGCAGCTGCAGCCCTCTCCCACCCCTGCTGGCCATCTCAGTGTGGTCATGTCTATAGAAAACAAGATCCTAGAGGCAGGTCCTCCACTGGCAAACTTCGTGAGATGGCCGTGGTCTCCTTGTGCCCAGCTAGAGAGGGCACTGGCCCACTGAGGCTGAGTGGTGGTTTAATTTCAACCAAGGGCCCTCTGGCAGTCTACTAACATCGAGCAAATGTTTATTACATGCCATGCACTGGGATAAGCACAAAGGATACAAAGAAAGCCAAAAACAAGCCCTGCCCCCAGGGAGCTTGTAGTCTAAATGGGGGAGACCACAAGCAAACAACTGTGTATGTATACATAGGATATAAGCAGTGTAAATGGAGGTGATCCAGAGAAAAGGTCTGAGCAGAGGGAGGGCAGGGAAAGGCCACCTGATGTGGTACTCCAGCAGGAGTGAGACAAGGGGAGAAGGAAGCCAGGGATGACAGAGGACTGCCAATTCATCTCAGTTCAGCTCAATTCAATTAAATTCAATCTAGTTCAACTGGATTTACTCTAGTTCAGCTCAATTCAATTCAGTTTCATTCAGTTCATTTCGATTTACTTCAATTCAATCCAGTTCAATCCAGTTCAGTTCAATCCAATCCAATCCAGTACAATTCAATTCAATCTAGTTCAGTCCAGTTCAATCCAATCCAGTTCAGTTAAATCAAGTTCAGTACAGTTCAATCTAGTTCAGCCCAGTTCAATCCAGTTCAGTTTAATCCAATCCAGTTCAGTTCAGTTCAATCCAATCCAGCTCAATACAGTTCAATCAAATCCAGTTCAGTTCAGTTCAAATTAAGTTCAATCCAGTTCAGTCCAGGTCAATCCAGTTCAGTTCAGTCCAATCCAGTTCAATTCAGTTCAATCTAGTTCAGTTCTGTCCAATTCAATAAGCATTTGTTCGTATCTGACATGTGTCTGACCTTGCACTAGGCTCTGAGAGATAGAAAGAAAACCCACCAGTCCCTGTCTCCAAGGCACTAGAATTCTGCTGGATCAGGGGAGAGGGTGGTGGCATTAGATACAATATGTACAAATGTCATGAGCTTCAAAGACTGAAGGGAATCTCAGGCCCCCCCAAGTCCAAGCCCACCCCCCCCCAATTAAACAGAAAGAGGAAATAACTTGCCCAAGGTCACCCAAGTAACTGGTGGCAGAACCAGGATCTGAACGTAGGTCCTCCACAGCTAACTCTGGTACTCTGTCCCCTGCACTACATTGCAATGAAAAGAGTGTTGGATTTGGAGTCCGTTCAGTTCAATCCAACAATCGTTTATTCAGTCTATCACTGGTGCAGGGAGAGGTATGGAGCGGGAGGTGGAAACCAGGAAGAGATTGGACACAAACTGTCTGTGTGACCCTGAGCAAATTATTTAAGTTCTCAGGGCTCTTGTCAACTCTCTAAGACTATAAAGGTGCTGCTCTGTGTTGGTGGAGGGCTTGTCCTCAGCTGGGAGTTCCTCACCACCACAGCCACAGGTTGGCTCCCTGACCCCTGTGTGTGCAGCAGGACTTGGGGCACCTGGTCAGGGGCTTAGACTGTGGGGTGGGGTACGGACCACAGCCAGGCTGGGATTAGTCTACTTCGGCACTCTGCTCCCCACTTCTGGCTTCCGCTTCTCTCCCAGGGTGGGTGAGGTGTTGGCTCGTGGCCGGGGAGATACTGGTTCCTGGTACAGGAGTTCCCTGTGTGTCATGAGGGAGGGTAACAGCCCACAAACTAAGCAATGCTTTTCTAAGGAATACAGCCTCATCGTGAACTTATTCAACTTGTAGCCTCCTTCTCCATCTCAGAAATAATGGACTGACCCTGTATCAGGATAAAGGGACTGATTACTCCCTCTACTGTGGATATGAATAAGGTTAGCATCACATGATCAAGGAATTTTAGGGCTTTGACAGGTCCTAGAATCACAGATTTAGAGGTGGAAGCACCTTAGAGGCCAGAGAGTGCAACCCTTTTATTTTACAGATGAGGAAACTGAGGCAGAAAGAAGTTTTTAAGTAGAGCTAGTGTCTGAGCCTGGATTTGAACTCAGGAAGATCAGTCTTCCCTCTATGCACCATGGCACCACCTAGCTGCCCTGGACTGCATTTATGAATATATCCCCATTTTACAGGGGAGGTATCTGAGTCTCAGAGAGGTCATGGGCTTTGCCCAAAGTCACAAAGCTGGGAAGATGTTCAAGTCATTTCAGGTTCCCTTGTCACAATACCATGTTACTTCCAAATGGGGAAACTGAGAACTAGTGAGGGTATTACTTGCCCAGGGTCCCCTAACTAGTAAATATCTAAGGCAGGCTTTGAAGCTGAGCCTTTTTCATTCCAAGATCACTGTTCTACCCACTATACCAGGCAGCCTCTCCTGGTCCCCAGGCTAAGAAGAGATGCCCATGAAACTCTTATGATTAAACCAGAAGCACTGGAACCATGGCTAGGTCAAGTTCCCCAGGTCTCTTTAAAAAAGAGCAAATGTTTTGTTTTTGTATCCTCTGATCTCCCACAGAAGGGAGTTCAAATAGACACCAATCATAGGGAACAGACTTGAGTCCTGGGCATATGAGGATGTGCTGAAGGGGAGTTGGAAATGCTTAGCCTCATTGGAGAAGAGAAAGATGAAGGCTGATAGTAGTGGGGAGGGAGGCAGGAATTGCAACTGTCTTCAAGTCTGAAGGGCTGCCAAGTGAGTGGAAGAGGGACTGGATCTGCTCTTCTCCAGAGGGACTTCCCCAAAGAGCTTATATTTCCCACTGGGTCATAAACCTGCACTAAGGAATCTCTAGTCAAAGGGCCCTAGGGCACCATCCATTCAAGTCTTGTCTTTTATAGTCCAGGGAAATGAAGTAGGAACAACAGGAGAAAGTTGCAAAGGGGAAAATTCAGGCTTGATGTCAGGAAAGCTTTCCTAACTATCTGAGCTGGCCCACGGTTGAATGGGCTGTTTCAGAAGGGAAAGAGAGGTTTCCCAGTGTGACCCAGCTTTCACACAAGCCTAGGCAGTTTGTGCAGGAAGAGAAAGGCATGAGTCCTGATTGGCAGAAAGAATGAGGACTGTGATGCTTTGGACTTGGGTCTTAGGAGACACTTGGGTGCTAGGGAGAGAAAGAAAAACTTAGGAATGGCAAGCACCCTACCAAGTCTCTGTTCTTGCTTGAAATTCTGGAGACTGCTGGACTGGATCTTGCCTTGGGGAAATTGTTCTTTCTTTCCTGGTTTGAGCTGGGATCTCCCTTCTCAGCCAAAGAACTCATTCACCCTTGTATATATCTTTGGCATATTTCAATCTGAATAAATTCTATGATCTCTGTTTGCTTGGCTGAATGGTTTTACTCACCATTCCCTATTTGGGATGGTCTTTTGTGTAACCAGCATTTGATGGGAAGGAGCTAGGAATCTTAGTATGGGATTATGTATAATCCTATAATTACAAGATATATAGTACAAGTATAAGTAAATTTAATACAGTTTAGTTCAGTTTAATTCAACGAAGTTTCATATAAGATAATGCTTATTCTCCCCCTTGAGAGTGACCAGAGAAGTAACTCAGTGTAAGATAATGGTTACCCTAGCCTGTATACACACCTTGAGAGTGACCAAGGAAGTGACCTTCTTTCTGAACATGAACTCATACCCCCTAGGCCACAGATACCTGAGGGAGAGACATAGATATGATTTTATCCCAGTGCCCCATCAGAGAGTAGAAGAAAGCCTCAGGGACCCCCTGGGGCTTACCTGCACTCTTTGCCCCTGTGATACTGGCAGTGCAGGCAGGGCCCTTTGTCCACCTCTCTGTAGAGTCAGGTCAGACTTCAAATCATATCTATCCATGCAGTCCACAAGCCTAGGCACATATGGTAGACAAGAAGAGGCTGGGTGAACCCTTGATGGTACTATGGGGGGATTCCCATTCAAATACTGGTTGATCTACATGGCCTCTGATGTCCCTTCTGGCTCCAATATTCTGTGACTCGATTGTCCCCCTTTTGGAGACAAACACAACCAGAATAGGGAGAGCCACTCATGGCTGGGCTACAATTCTTGTATTCCTCTAGGCCGTCCAAACCACCCCCTGAGACCCTTATTCATCCTGCATCTAATGGGGTTAAAATCAACATTGTCCAGTCAAATGCTACAATTTTCTATCCTTTAAGAGACAATAAGAAAAAAAATTGAAACCAGACTCTCTATAATTGTGGGAATCTTTCAAGAGGACAAGAATACAACCAACAATTGCTTATTTTTAAAAAGGCATTATTAAAGCCCAAGATGAGTGTGTGTGTGTGTGTGTGTGTGTGTGTGTGTGTGTGTGTACGCGCTCGTGCATGCACATGCATGCACACATGTGCTCCTGTCTGGCTGTTGTGGAATTTGGTCAGTTCAGATCAGGATTAAGATTGGATAATGACTGATTGAAATATAGACTGAAGTCAGTCGAATGCCCCACAAGACTATGAGACATAAAGTACCCTCTCTGCTAGACTTCTCCTTACTAACAACATCCCACAAGGCAGGAATGCCAAGGAGACAGGCCTAGGGAAAGGTAAGTCTGGGTTCTGCCTCTCAGCTGGCCTGGAACATGGCACCTGGGGGGCCAAAGGTGCCCATCCCAACTCTGCTACTGGCTTACTTGTGCATCTGGTAGAATAGAAGCCCCCTGAAGGCAGGGGCTGTCTGATGTTTGCATTTGGGTTCCCAGTACCTCACACAGCACCTGCCTGGCACATGGTAGGTAATCAGTAAATGTCTGTTAACTGATGTGATTTTGGGCAAGTCACTTCCCCTCTCTAGGTCTTAGTTTCTTCATCCATAAAATGAAGGAGTTGGACAAATGATTGGTAATGTTCCTTCTATGGCTAGATCTAAGATCTCCATTGAGGATGTCTCTCTGAAGAACATATAAAGAACAGTATGAAGACATATAGATGGGAGATGGAATTCCTTGTGTAAGGAATAATGGGAAACCAGTTTGGCTGGGCCACAGAGTGTGTGGATGGGAGTGATGTGGAACTAGGATGGGGTCAGCTTGAAAGAGATTTCAATGCCAAACAGAAGCATTTGTGTTTGAAGTAAGAGGGATTTTCTAGAGCTTACTAAGTAGAGAGGTAACAGGGTCAGATCTTTTTCTTTTGGAAAATCACTTTGGTAGCTGTGTGGAGGATGGATGGAATTAGGCAAGTCTCTCCCTGTCTTGGGAATCTCAGTTTTGCCCTCTGTAAAGTAAGGAAGTTGGGTAAGATGGACTCTAAGGGCCTTTCTAGCCCTAAATCTATAGTTGAGGGAAACACAAATGGGCCTTTAAAGCATTTTACATCCATTTTCTCAATTGAGCTTTGAAAAAATCCTGTGAAAGAGGAATTAACCAATATTATCACTTTTGACAGTGATATTCTTCCATGAGGTCTATCCTGAGTCCCCCCATGACTAATGACTGGACCTCAGCCCAATTATTTTGCATTTATTATATGTTCACATTTTCTTCACTGAGGGTAGGGATTGAATTTTGTCTGTGTATCCTCCATAGCAAACATGGTCCCTGGCACATAGTAACCATTTAATATATGCTTGTTGATTGATTACAGTTAAGGAGACTCAGGCTCAGATAGGTGAATGACTTGCTTGTATGTTGATGTTCTGTCATTTTTTTCAGTCGTGTTCAACTCTTTGTGACTCCATTTGGGGATTTCTTGGTAAAGATACTGGAGTGGTTTGCCATTTCCTTCTCTAGCTCATTTGACAGATGAGGAAACTGAGGCAAACAGGGTGAAGTGACTTGCCTAGGGTCACATAGCTAGTGTCTGTGGCTAGGTTTGAACTCAGCTGAGTCTTTTCTGACTCCAGGCCCCGGCACTCCAGCTGCCCCAAATGACTTACCTAGAATCATACAACTAGTAAAGAGGTAGGATTTGAACTCAGATCTCTCCTGTCTCCAAACCTAGTGCTTTTTTCCACTGCTATTTCCACTGATTAAAAGCAATACACTCAAGTTCTTGCTTCTGCTTTTCTAGCCTACTAAATTTTGTGGCATGGTGGGGGAGGGAGGTAGGAGCAGGAATATCACAGCGGGAAGGAAGTTTCTGTTCATAGCACAGAAAAAAGAAAACCAGGGAGGGGGTGGTAAAAAAATATCTTGAGAAATACCACAATCTTTTGTTGAGCAAATAATTTCCCAGAGTCTCTCAAAGCATGAGGAAACCTGATAGTTGCAAGATTTCTCCAAGCTAAAGAAAATACCACCTGTTTCAGATTTATTTTCTGGAAGTTTGCTATTTTCTACGCCCTGTCAACCTCTCTGCAGATACTGACTGCTTTCTCTGGGCCCCTGGATTACCGCTGACACAGGTGGAGGGGCCAGCTGGGCACCCCCTTATTCCTGTCCAGAACTGGGGGTCATCTAGTCTTACCCTCTCATTTACTGAGCAAGAAACCAAAGCCCAAAGAGGGAATTTGTTCAAGTTAGGGAGTGACCTGAGGAGCCACACTCAATTTAAGTGACTTGCCCATGGTCAGATGGCTATTAAGTTACGGGGACAGAATCTGAATCTAGGTCTTGCTCATTCCCAGGGAGGCTACACATTGTGCCATATTGATGCTTGGCTCCACGTCTAGCATTTTTTTCCCACTGTTCTATCTCCATCAGAAGAACATTGTTTAAAAACACCTGAGTTTAAGTGATTTTAGCCAGTGATCATTTAACTCATAAAGTGTTTGCACTGAAATTGGATAAAAGGTCTTCCTGGCTCCAGGTTTTAATATCTAATTAGCATACCATGTTGCCCCTTCCAGGGATGTGTACACATAGACACGTACACACAATACACACACATACACGTGTATACAGATACACAGTGTACATATGCATACACATATGTACATACATATGTTTGTGTCTATATAGTAAATCTATCTATATATAGACATGTACATGTGTGTATGTATATATATGCATATATACAGATGTACATATCCATGCAAATATACCTATAATTTAAAATTAATGTACAAACACCTTTCTAAGTGGTGCTTGAAAAAGCATTATTTAGTGTCTGAATCTCCGTTCCTGTCTCCCTTTCTTTTTTTCGCTCTCTCATAAGATACTACCCAGGTTGGAAATTCTCTTATGAAATTGACCAGGGATATTTACAAGCCACTAAGCCCTACCTGGGATGCACAGAGAGTCCAGAGGCAGGAGAAGAGGAGTGAGATGTTATTAACAATGAAGACTGGATCTTTGTACCTGGCTTGGATTCCAGTCTCGCTCTATGTTGTCTGTATAACTTGGGTAAATCACGTTACTTTGGGGGGCCTCAATTTTATCATCTGTAAAAGGAAAAGTAAAGGGGTTCTTGAGATGGAGTGCATGAATTTTTCAAAAAAATATTTTAACAAATGTATTTCATTATATTTGACTTCCTTTGTAATCCCATGCATTTTATTACACATATTTATTTTAAGTCATTTAATCAATTAATGTCATTATATATAAAATATAAAAAATAATTAAATGTCTTCTAAAGACATTTTTCTGATAAGGGGCTTCACCAGACCACCAAGGTGGGGGTGGGGCATGATACATATAGTAATCATAGCTAACATTTATACGACACTATGTGCTTAAATATTTTGGTCACAATGAGAAGACGGGACTCATTGGAAAAGATCCTGATGGGAAAAATTGAAGGCAAAAGGGAAAGAGGATGGTAGAAGATGAGACAGATAGATGGGGTCATGGACGCAGCAAACATGAGGTTGGACAGATTTCAGGAGATAGTGGGAGATAAAAGGGCCTGGCATGGTCACAGAGTCAGACATACTGAACAACTACAAAAGAATATGCTTTATAATTATCTCATTTGAATCTTCACAACAACCCTGTGAAGTAGGTGTTATTATAATTTCTCCCATTTTAAAGATAACAAAACTGAGGTAAACAGGCTAAACTTGACTAGAATCACACAGCTCATCAGTTATCTGAGACAGGATTTGAACTCAGGTCTTCCTAATTCCAGGCCCAGTGTTCTGTGCTCTGTACCATCTAACTGCCTGGAAGAATCTCTAGACTAGACAATCTCTCAGGTCTGATCCATCTCTAAACTCTATGAACTCCTATTTGGTCAGATTTGTGCATCTAAAATACATTAGCACCCCACTCTTTGTGTCTTAATGTAAGTGGTAGTTTCTAAATGTAATTTTCTCATGATGGGACATCACCAAATAATCTGTGTCTCTCCTTTCATCCTCTAAATAGTTCATCCCAACTATCCACACAGGAAAAACCAAGTGGATGAAAACATCCTATAGTCCAGATTATGATGAGTTGCAGTCATTTATTAAGTACCTGCTATGTGCCAGGTACTGTGCTAGGTACTGGGAATACAATAATAGGTGGGGCAGTCCACATTAAAACTTGAATTCAAATCCTAATTCATACATTTACTAGCTATGTAGCTCTAGGCAAGTCAGCCTCTGTTTGCCTCAGTTTCCTCACCTATAAAATGAGGATAATAATAGCACTTTGTAAACCTGAAAATGCTATATACATATTATTAAATAATAATTATTATTATTATAAAAAATAAATAGTCCTTGCTGTCAAGGAGTTCCCAATATAGCCAAGAGAGACAATATGTATATATATAGAGAGATATAGATATATATCTCTCTCTATATATCTATATATATATATATAACATAATTACAAGATTAATTGAGGAGGAAGGTACTAGAATCTGGGGCTGGGGTTGGCGGGGTCCAGAAAATCTTCATGTAGGAGGTAGAATTTGAGCTAAATCTTAGAAGAAATTTGGGATTCTGAGAGGGAGAGGTAAAGATGGGGTGAATTCTAGGCAGGGGGCACAGCCTGTGCAAAAGCATGGAAATGGGAGATTGAGTATCGTGGGTGAGAACTGTAAAATGTTCAGTTTGGTTGGATCATAGTGTGTATGAGGGGACTAGAAGGGTAACCTATGAAGAGCTTTAAATGACAAATGGAAGAATAGAAGGAACAACAGAGTCTTTTGATAATAATAAGAGCTAACATATATATTGTACTTACTATGTGTCAGGCTCTATCCTAAGCACTTTACAAATATCCTCATTTGATCCTCACAACAACCTTGAAGAGTTGGTGCTATAATCATCCCCATTTTACAGATGAGGAAACTAAGGTCAACAGAGGTTAAGTGACTTGCCCAGGGTCACACAGCTAGTAAGTGTCTGAAGCTGAATTTGAACTCAGGTCTTCCTAACTCCAGGCTCGGTGCTTTATCCACTGGGCCACCCAGCTGCCCATTGCAGTCAAATCCCTACCTGGGGGTGCTCTACCCAGGGGACTATACATTTCTTTGGCCAAAAGCTGCCTTTTTATCCTTGGGGCTGACTGGCTACATTTCTTGATGACCAAGCCTTAAACCCAATTCACTCTGGAGCTCTTAGATTTGACAATAGGTCCCTGCCATCCTAGCACAGATCAAATGTAAATACTAAATAGTAACTGTTTCTCTTTTGGCCAGGAAATCTGAGGGTCCTCCCCCTCCCAGTTTGATTTTTTTTCTTTCTTGATTAAGGGGACCACCCCCTTGATTAACTTCTTAAAGAGGCCTATTCACTGAATGGGAGTTGCCTCATTCAAAGTGAGAACCTGAAAAGGCCTTAGCCTAAAAGGGCCAGGGTCTCCCATTGCATCCTGGGCCATCTCCAGTCATTCTGATGAATATTAGGTCACTGGACCCAGATGGCTTTGGAGGAGAAAGTGAGGCTGGTGACCTTGCACAGCCCTCCCTCACTCAAATAAAAGTCAACTGCAAGTCCTGTTAACATTTCCCTGATGCCATGGTCCTCTTCAAGAAGGAAGGACAAACACAACATAGTCAAATAAGTACTTTTAAAAAATAATTTTGGCATCTGTGTGGAATATGGATTGGAATGGAGAGAGACTTGGGGCAGGGAGAAATCAATTGGAAGGCTATTTTGATAGTCTAGGAGAGAGGTGAGGAGAGACTGGACTGGGGGGTAGGGTGGTACCCTTAGGGGAAAAGGGAACATCAAAGATCCAAATAATTGGAAAGAGAAGGGAGCGACAGAAAGAGAAAACAGGTGGGTGGTCAAAGTGTTGCATTGGTGTCTGGATGCTATCAAGGGACAGGATGTAACGTGATGGGTGGACCCTTCCAGAGGATGCATGGGCGGGGGGGGGGGGGCATGGGCAGTTGCACAGGACAGTTGGTGGCAATCTGGTTATTTGGAGGGGGTGCCCACACAGACATGAGACCAAAAAAAAAAATAACCTCAGTTTCCTCCTCTGTAAAATGAACTGGAGAAAGAAATGGCAAAACCACTCCAAGAAAACCCCAAATTGGGTCATGAAGCGTTGAACATGACTAAAAAACAACTGAACAGCAAAGTGGGATTCCAGAATTCATGTAGAATACAAGCTCCTTGAAGGCAGAGGGTTTTTCATTTTTTGCTAGCAAAGGAACTAGGGAGAAGTAGGAACTGAAGAGGTGCTTTGTGAGTTGAAATGAATTAGTGGTAAACGACAGAAGGCCAGGAGGAAACTGAGTCAAACAGGGTTAAGTGACTTGCCCAGGGTCACCCAGCTACTAAGTATCTGAAGCTGGATTTGAACTCAGGAAGATTTAGTCTTCCCGACTCCTGGTCTGGCGCTTAATGCACTATGGCGCCACCAGCTGCCCAGAATCCCCCTACTTGGGAACTTACCCATCTTACATGAGACCTGGAGCTAGAAGAGGCCACAGGGTTGATCTCTTCCAACTTAATCACTGGGCAAAGGAAATTGAGGACCTTTCAGGAATGACGGTCATAACAGCTGGCATTGATATGGTGCTTTAAGGTTTTCAAAGCACCTTTTATAAATGTTATCTCATAGGATCCTTGCAACAACCCTGAGAGGTAGGACTCATTGTCCCCATTTCACAGATGAGGAACCTGAGGCAAACAGAGGTTACTGACTCGCCCAGGGTTGCATAGCTAGTCAGTGTCTGAGGCCACACTTGAGTTCAGGACTTCCTGACTCCAGGCCCAGCTCTCTATCCCTGTACTACCTAGTGGTCTCCTGATGTAACGTTGGCAGTAATGGAGACTAATAGTCATGGGAGTTGAGAAGGAATGTGTCTGGAGTGGGAGAGAGCTGGCCTTGAAGTCAGAAAGACCCAGGTCCAAGTCTCATCTCTGACATATATTGTCGGTCTGACCTTGGGCTAACCCCTAAATTCCAGGTAGCTTAAGTGCCTCACTGAAAACGTCCTGCACCAGTTATAGCAGTTAAAGACTGCTGGAAGGGACCCTTTGAGGGTCAGCCCCAAGGACAAGTAGGCAGTTAGTGACAAAGCCAGGACTGGAATTTGGGTCTCCTCCACCATCCCCGACACTATTCGAGGTGAATGCATCAAAGCTGCAAGGGACCTGAGACCATGTGGTCCAAGCCCGTCATTGTATGGATGAGATATGAAGCCTAGAGTGGTGGTGACTTATCCAAAGTCATACAGCTAGCAGGCTGCCAAGCCAGGTTTGGGACCCTCCTCCTTGGACTAGGGTCCATCACCCTCTCCACTGCACCGCCCTCCCCAGGTCTGCTGGTGTCAGCTCTGGTACAGTGGCTAGCATCTATCACAGCAGACCTGACAAGCCATCCCCTGGCTTTCCTTGGAGACCTCCCGGGGCAGCCCCATTCCATCCAGGGACCTCTCCCCTCGCTGGGAAGCTTTTCCTCATATTAATTAGACGTCTTGCTTCTAGTTCTGGCCTCCAGGGCCAAGCTTCTCTCTCATCCTCTCCTGATACTGTTCACCTCCCCTGCATTACACACACACACACACACACACACACTCTCTCTCTCTCTCTCTCTCTCTCTCTCACACACACACACACACCTCCATATACATATATACACCCATACATACACACATAAATACATGCCCATACACACAGACACACATGCACACACAGACACATATACACACATAAACACATATACACAAAAATACATACCCATACACATGCAGATACACACAGATAATATTGTTTTTCAGTAGCCTCAGGCACTAGGTCCTGAGCTAAATCCATGATGGACAGTGGAGTAGGGCTCCCCAAACTTTAATCACACACAGCTAATTTAAAGTTTGCAAAAAGTTTTACCAATACTGTCCCATCTGATCCTTACAATGGCCCTGTGAGGTAGGTGCCCATCTCACCCATTTCACAGATGAGAAAACCAGAATCCTTCCACCTGGGGAGAGGCCATAGCAGTCCTGTCTGATATCTAACAGCCACAGATTTGGGCTGTAGAAATAACCCAGGGAAAGGCAGCTGGGGGCACAGCGCCCACAGGCAAGAGTGGGGCTGCCGGGCCCCAGTAAGTGTAACCCTAAATTCTGGTGTTTTCCTTTGCCTGGTGAAATGAATGCAGCCTCAGACAGACGCTGGCCCATATGTGCTTGTGGTGGGAGCCCCAGCGCAGGGGCAGCGACTTTGAAACAGGGATTGGAATGGTGAGGGGATCAGTGGAGGCTGGGCCTCACAAAGGGGCCAGTGTCTGGGAGGAATCTTTACATAAGCCCTGCAAAACCCAAGCAGCAGGGGCTCCCACAGCTGCAGCTGGAGGCCAAGGCAGACTGGTAGCTGACCTGAGCCTGCATTAAAATATGACGATTTCCAGATGTAAAGGGGGTGAGAGAAACAGAGACAGAGAGACAGAGACAGAGAGACAGAGACAGAGAGGAAACAGAGACAGAGAGAGGAGAGATAGAGAGACAGAGAAAGACAGAGACAGAGAGAGACACACAGAGATTCACACACAGAAACAAAGAGGAGAGAGACAGAGACAGACAGACAGAGACAGAGAAAGAGGAGAGAGACAGAGACAGACAGACAGAGGGACAGAAAGACAGAGAGAGAAGACAGAGAGAAAGAGTTCTCTGCCACCTGATGCTGGGGGTCTCCCCCACCTTTATCCTTCTCCAGATTTTGCTCTCAGAATCGCAGGGTGAACACCAAAGAGTTCATTCAAAGCCATGTTCCCCAATCCTGCTGGTTCCAAACAGAATTAGTGCTCCTGCTGTGCTCTCTGCCTGCAGGGTGGAGGAATGTGGTTCATTCACACAACCCAGTTTTCTTTTAATCCCATGTTAATAAGTAAGCTTTGAACCTCCCTTCATTCAGGGGGAACTGAGCCAGAGCCAAAGATGAGGGGTCCTGAAGGAAGTGGGGACATGGGCTTTTTTGTGAGTCCTCTCCCCAGAGCTATAACCAAGACTTTCAGTTTCTGGGAAATATTGAGTTGACTAGGGATGGGGAGAGAGACTCTTGCTGCCCCCATAGAGAGAAATTGTGTCAGGAAAGAAAGTCCCTTAGCCCCATTATATCCAGCTCCCAGTAGGAGGCAAGGGGCACTCCAAAGATCAATTAATAAACCTAGAGGTGTTAATTAAGAGCTTTCTCTCTGCCAGGCTCTGTGTGGGTGCTGGGGCAATAGAATCATAGGGGTAGAGATGGAAGGGGCCATGTAGTCCAATGACCACAGACAAGGCAACGGAGACTGGAGAGAGGTCATATAATTTGCCCAAGGTTACCTAGGGACCTTAGGGACCATTTAGTCCAACCTTTTAATTTTACTAATGAGGAAGCTGAAATGCAAGGAGAACCCATGGTCACAGTAAGTATCAGACTGGAGCTGGGAGCCCCAGTCCTCTGACTCAGCATCACACTGCCTCCCTGGCACTGTGGAAGATGTGCCCCAGAACAGGAATGTGGGGGCTGGGGGCTGGGAGAAGAGGTAGGAGTGGTCATCTCATGTCACATGTGGATAGCAAAGGACCATGAAATATGGAGAAAATTCTTCAGTGGATGTCATCTTCCCCCTTAGAGACTTGGGACAAAGTCCAGGGTGTCCAGGCCTGGTTAGAGCTCTGCCTGCTGACTCAAGTGCCTATCTGCTGACCCAGTTTCGATTGATACTGGGTCTCAGGGAACTCAGGAATTCCTTACAGACACAGGTGATTTGTACGTGTACTTGGACCATTGGTGGTTGGCACTTTGAGCTCTCTCTCAAAGAAGGCTATGAGAGGAGGTGGGTTTTTTTTTTGTTGTTGTTGTTGTTGGGTTGGTTTTTTGTTTGTTTTTTGGGTTTTTTTTGCTTTTTGGAAGGGGAAGGTAGGGCAATTGGGGTTAAGTGACTTGCCCAAGGTCACATGGCTAGCAAGTGTTAAGTGTCTGAGGCTGGATTTGAACTCAGGTCCTCCTGACTCCAGGGCTGGTGCTCTACTCACTGTGCCACCTAGCCGCCCGGAGAGGAGGTTTTTAACTTTGATATAGCCAGAAGGGACCATGGAATGATCTAGTCTAATCTCATTTTATGCCTGAGGAAACTAAGGCTGAGGAGGGTGAGTTACCTGCCCAACATCACACAGTTAATAGTTAGCACCAGGACTTGGCTTCTCTGACCCACAGTCCAGTATTCTTTCTATCATGGCCCATTGTCAGCTTCCCCATTTGGCAGTGGGGTATACTGAGGACAAAAAGGGGAGGGCATTTGGCCCGTCACACAGTAAAATGGTGTCAGAGGCATAGATCTCTTTACTAATTAATACCAATGTAGCCCTGAAAGAAGAGACAGAGGGGCTACATCAGAGAATCTTCTATATTTTTCCTGACCTTGTGTTCTTGGTAGTTTCCCCCTTTATGACCAGGTAGCTGGAATGGACACAGAGAAGCCAGCGGCACTCAGCCAACTGGGCCAGCCTGCATTTGTCAAACCATTCTGAGCCACCAACCACCGCAGAGAACCCCCTGCTGTCAGGGACGCATCCACCAGCTCTTCCTTTGATTCATGGTCCTCCAGAAGCCACGAGATCATCCTGGGCCCATCCCACCACATTCACATCAAGAAAAGAAAGAAAAAAGGAAATGGATAGAAAGAAGGGAGAAGGGAAAAAAAAACAACAAAGTAAAGGTTGAAACCTGGAAGGGCTGTTAGAGATGCTCCATTATAATGCCTTCCTTTTCCAGGGGAGGGAACTTGAAACCCAGAGGGGAAACTGAGACCTATTCAAGTTTATGCAAATAACAGGAGTCATAGATTTCAGGATGACAGATCTTAGACCTCATCGAGTCCAGCAACCTCATTTTAAAGTTAAGGGAAACTGAGGCTCAGAGGAGTTAGGTGGTTTTCCCCAGGGTTACACAGCTAGTCAGTGTTTCGGTTGGAATCTGAATGAGTTCAGAACTTTTCTATCCAGAGTATGTTCATTGTTCTATCTGCCATCCAGGCTCTCAGTGAAACAGTTCTGCCATCATGATTGCATCATCCCCTTGTTAGCAGATTCATGATTCGAACTCAGGCCCTCTGCCTGAATTTGGTGTGTGAACTTTTCATTTTCCCATGCAACAACCAGGAAGGAATACCTCATACAGTTAGATTTAATCAGTTTTTTGAATAACGGATACTTCTAATGGAGGTAGAGACTGTCTTTCAACATGGGCTCATTGAATAGGATTCTAGATTTGGGGCTAAAATAGACCACAGAAGGTACCAACTCCAAAGCCCTCTTTGTACATATGAGGAAACCGAGGTTCTAAAGGTATTGGCCACCCAGGTGATCTTGCCCAGCCACCCATCGTGGGTGATTTGAACCTAAATTGTAAAGTCACGGAGTTGGGAGACAGCTCACTGACCATGTGCCTAAAAAGGAATCCATCACTGCATCATGGCCAACAGCTGCCCCTCCCACCCCAGACTCTGCTTGGAGACGTCCAACAAGAGGGTGCCCATGACTTTCCAAGGCAGCCCATTCTGCTGACACAGGTCACACTGTTGGGAAGCTTGTCCTGACATAGAGCCTACATCTTCCTCTTGTCAATGTTTATCCATAGCTACAAGGTTTGCCTTCTAGGACCAAACTAAGTAGAATCATGGCGCTATAGACATGGCACTAGATGGGACCTTCGAGGCCATTGAACCCAAGTGTCTAATTTTATAGATGAGGATTCTGGGGCTCAGCTAGGTGAGCTGTCCAGTGTTACACAGGGAGTAAGTGGTAAAGCCAGGATTTGAAAACCCTGGTCCTCTCCTTCCAAATCCAATAGATTTCCCATTGTACCACACTGATTCTAGTCTAATCTCTCTTCTATAGAACAGTCTGTTGGATACTTGAAGACAGTCACCATCTGTCCCCTTTCCTTGCATTCTCTTTTCCAGATTTTCCCACTTGGGATATTGGGGAAAGGGCTGTAATGGAAATGCAAATTTAAAGATCTTCCCTGCCTCTAGCTTAAGTGCACCTGGAGCCTGTGGTGGGAGGCTTGTTTTTCAGGGAAGCCCAACCTTGATACTTTTGTGATTGGGCAGTGGGTCAAGGAGGTTGTTACAATAATTGAGCCAGGAGAAGGCTATATAAACTCTGATGAGAGGCTTTGCTTTGGGGCTCACTTTGAGAAGTGTTGTGTGATTTGACCAGATGAGACTCTGGGAAGCCGTTGTTGAGAGCCCCCGGCTTTGAAAACCCAGATGTTGATGCTTCCCTCTCTGGTAACTGTGATTTGGTATTGATATAATGTTTGGACAGTTTGGAAGCCTGTCTGTTTGATCTGTAAGTTCTGTAACTCTGAAGTTCGGGGTGCTGACCTTTTTCCCCTGAACTAGGTAATGTATGTTTGTTTGATTAAAGTAAGCTTGTTAACCCATTTTGAATTGCTTTCCTTTTGAAAAGCAGATCTAAGAACCTGTGTTGGCAGTCACCCTGGGGATATTGGGGTGCTTGCTGCTACAAAATGGCGACGAGGGATGGGATCTGCTGAGTAAAAGGAAAGTATGGGGGCTGGGATAATTGTTTGTTTCCCAGTTGTGGTAGCTGTGATTCTGTGGAGCCATGGAGCAGGAGAGAAGAATGGCCTGCATGCTGACTTCACTGAGCTGAGAGCAGGAATGGTGAGCTGCCTGCATGGAGACCTGTGGAGAAGCCTGGAGCTGCTGCCTTCTGCTGGAGGAGAAGGAACCCAGGAGTTTGGAGTTCAGCCACAGGACAAGATAAGGACTGTGTGGCAAAGCAGGGGCACTGAATGTGTTTCCTTGCTGCATCCCACAGTTTGGGACCCAGGGGGGATGGACTTGTGACTATGGTGGGTGGGGTGAAGTGCCATGGACCCCCAAGGACCCCACATTGGTTTTGTTGCCCAGCTCCCTCTCTGGACTTGGAAGCTGGGGATGGAGCAGTGTGAGGGGAAGGACACCGCCCCCCTCCCAAGAGAACTTTATGTGATAATGCTTTGTATTTTGTGAATTGATGTGAAAATGTAATGTACTTTGTTTAAGACCCAGTGGCCACTTTGGTAACTTTAGATGTACCTAGAAAATGTGACCTAAGAGATGTTTTAGTGCTAATTCAAATGTAAATTGTGTATGCTATGGGCATGAAAGATCTTGGGGCCGAATGTAATGGAAATGCAAATTTAAAGATCTTCCCTGCCCCTAGCTTAAGTGCACCTGGAGCCTGTGGTGGGAGGCTTGTTTTTCAGGGAAGCCCAACCTTGATACTTTTGTGATTGGGCAGTGGGTCAAGGAGGTTGTTACAATCTTTGAGCCAGGAGAAGGCTATATAAACTCTGATGAGAGGCTTTGCTTTGGGGCTCACTTTGAGAAGTGTTGTGTGATTTGACCAGATGAGACTCTGGGAAGCCGTTGTTGAGAGCCCCCCGGCTTTGAAAACCCAGATGTTGATGCTTCCCTCTCTGGTAACTGTGATTTGGTATTGATGATGTAATGTTGGGACAGTTTGGAAGCCTGTCTGTTTGATCTGTAAGTTCTGTAACTCTGAAGTTCGGGGTGCTGACCTTTTCCCCCTGAACTAGGTAATGTGTGTTTGTTTGATTAAAGTAAGCTTGTTAACCCATTCTGAATTGCTTTCCTTTTGAAAAGCAGATCTAAGAACCTATATTGGCAGCTACCCTGGGGATATTGGGGTGCTTGCTGCTACAAGGGCCAAAGGGCCTGGGTCCAAATCCCAGTTTTTGCCACCTATGGGCCTTCAGGGAAGTCCTTTCACTGGATGGGCCATAGGCGGCTCAGCCACAATATGAGGGGTCCTTTCACTGGGGAGGTAGGGTGTGTGATGTGTATGTATGCCTTTGAGCAGGGTAGATGGGTTGCTTGGTTTTGCTTTTGCTATTTTTTCTGTTTTGTTTTGTTTTTTAATCTATGCTGCAAAGAAAGGTCCTGAGAGAGGACCCATTTAGAAAAGAATGTGATGGAAAAGGAAAGGGTATCAATAGCCCTAAAATAATAAAACTAGAGAGTTGAGCTAGGTGTTTCCTAGGGTCCTCTCCCACTCCGTCTCCGCCCCATGTCTCCAAAGTCAATTCATAATCAATCAATAAATCAACAGACATTTATGAAGTGTCTGCTATGTGATAGATGCTAGGCACATCAAGACTTTTCCTCCCCATCCTCACAACAAAAGAAGGCAAGAAAAGCTCAGTTTCCTGTTCCCAAGGAGCTTATACTCTCTCAGGACCCATCACACCATGCCTCGTCAAGGACTGACCAGCCCATTATATTTTTTTTTCCAAACTTCCCTTTTCCCATTAACAGGTATCAGAATATGAGTCAGAGTCAGAGAGTTGGAATCAGTCAATCCATCCATCAACAAACTTTTACTAAGCACTTACTGCATGCCACGCACTGGGCTTCCCAAGGATCTTACATTCTAATCTAACGAGGGAGAGAACATGTACATAAATGGGAATACGTACAATATAGAGAGTCAGAAGTCAGAAAGATCTGAGTTCAAATCCAGACTCAGACACTTACTAGCTGTGTGACCTTGGGTAAGACACCTCACCTCTGTCTGCCTCAGTTTCCCCATCTGTAAAATGGAGATAATATCATCTACTTCCTTGGGTTGTTGTGATATATTGTAAACTTGGCACATGGTAAGCACTATGTAAATATTAGCTATAATTATAATAATTATTATTATATGGAAGGTAACTTCAGAGGAAAAGGAACTGGGAAGGGAGGGCAGAAAGGGAATGAGGAAAGGCCTCCTGTAGAAGGTGGCATCTGGGTTAAGAGTTAAAGGAACTCAGAGATTTTAAGAGGCAAAGGAGAGAAGGGAAGGCATTCCTGGCAAGAGGCCCTGCTTGTGCAAAGACACAGAGGTGGGAAATAGAACATCACATAATAGCAGGAAGGTCAGCATGGTCATCATTCCAAGATACGGTCCCTCTGCACTGAGCCAGAGGGCATATACGGCTCCATCAGAAGTGCTCCTTGATTTCATTAAGAGGCTTGGAGGCCTCCTTTAATCAGGGGTCCCCTGTCTGAGTCTCTCCCCTCAGCCTGACTCTCAGCTAACTCCAGCTTGCTCCCTGTATCTGCTGCTCCCCTCACCCACCATGCCCCAACAGTGAGGAGAGGCAGATGGAATCATGAAGGCCATGCATCTCCACACTGGTCTGCTTGCTGGTCCTGAGACATGACTCTCCATGCCCATTCCTGTGCCTTTGCAATGACTGCTCCCCAGGTCGTGAAGACTGCAAAGGGAGGCCATACTGTCAGGGGCTTTAAAAGCCCTGATATGTGATGCTAGGGGTACTAGGGAGCCACAGGAGGAGTGATGGGGTCCGAGGATCACTTGTGGAAAATGACTTTGGCCGCAGAGTAGAGGAGGGCCTCTCAGAGGCCATCTGCTCCTGTTACTTTCGGGTAGCTCTGATAGCTGGAAGGCTTCCTACCACATAGCACCTCCTTCCTGAACCCAAGACTAATACCTACAAAGTAACCAAAATGAGTTAGTTAAAAGGGGGTAATGTATGTTAGCCCTGGCAGCATGATGGGTGGGGAGTCTCTTGAACTGCTTCATTGACAGCCTCAATGGCATAAAGCATAGGAGTCAGGAAGACCTGAGTTAAAATCCTACATTAGACATTTATTAGCTGTGTGACCCTGGAGGAGTCACCTTATCTAATCAGTAAAATGAGGGGATGGACCCGATGGCCTCCAAGGTTCTCTCCAGCTTTAAATGTATGATCCCATGACCTTTATGGGTCTCTGTTTCTTCACCTATAAATGAGAAGCCTCCCAAGGTCTCTTCCTGGGCCAGATCTATGATATTATGATCCTAAGTAATTTTGAAATTCTGGGCCTCAGTTTCCTCACTTGCAAAAGGAGGGAAGTGGTCTCAACAGCCTTTTCCAGGTCCAGATTTAAGCTATCATCAGAGTTGATCCTGGGAGACAGGGGAAGTAGCCGCTCCCACCCCCAAATTCTCATTTGTCAGACTTGAACCAGGACCCAAAAAGCTTACCTGTGCTCCTCAGCGGTCCAGTGTTAGCAGAGCGTCAGCCGTGGTGGAGGAAGGATGCTGAGTGGGGCCTACCTCCTCCTTCCCTGTCCCTGGGCTAAGTGTACTTCTCATCCCACTGCCAGCCCCTGACTGAGCCCTTATCGCTGGGGGTGGGGGGAAGCTCAGAAAGCCCTCGAGTAACCCCATCACCTCAGCTCCCCCGCTGCCCTGGCCAGCTCTCAGGCCTGGCTTAGGTTCCATCTCTTCTGGCAGGCTGACAGGTCCTCCCAATGAAAGGGCTATTCTGCTTTGGGGGAGACAGTCCCGTCCTGGCTCTCCCAGGGCCTTGTTATCACTGCTTCTCTGATCCTCCCTTTCACAGGGCCGATGGGAGTAGAGAGGCATTGCTAGTGCCCCAGCGCAGGTCCCAGGAGCCTTCCTGGCCAACACTAAGCAAGGAGCCCCCAGGGCATGCTTCCAAGACCAGCCTGGTAATGTGGCATGGTGGGGGAACCCTATAACTCAGAGGGGTGCCATGTACATTGCTGGGGCTCACAAGGCTTGGTGGAAATGGGTCTTTTGAAACAGTCCGGTTAAATGCCCAGCACTTTGAAACATAAGCCCAGGAAGATCAACTCCCTTGGGTCGACGCATAGATACAGATGACGTTTCTATTTCAATGGGCTGGGAGAGGATGGAAGGAGGGCAGTCACTGAGATCCAGAATGGATGGAGGCCAGCAGGGGAGGGAGGGTCAGTCAGCTCATCCCTGTTACCCAAAGCATCCTGAGTGTCTGTGGTCCGATTGCTTCCTGACTTTGGACTCCCTTGAAAGCAATATGCCTGGATGGTGGCAGTTAGTTAATGAAGCCTAGGGCTAGCAAGCCAAGGAGGGCTGGCCCTACCTTCTGCCAGCCAAGAGCTGGGTAAGGTGAAAGGGGGAGAGAGGTGGTAGGGCTCCAACCACTGCATCTCTGGTTAATTCAATTTAGCGCCTGCTTGGTGCTTGCCCTCAGGGCGCTTAGATTCTATAGAAGGAAATAGAACATGCGAAAAAGTAAGCTAGCACAAGCATTAACACAACAATTTCAAGAAGGGGGGATCCTAATAAGTTAAGGGAAAGGTAATGGCTTTGAATGAAACTAGGGAGGGGAGGAGGCAGAGGTGAGGAGGGAGGCATTCCAGGCATGGGAAATGACTTGCATGAAGTTATGGAGACAGCTGGCCTTCCCTAGGAACCATCTGACCCAATAGACCTGACACTCTGGGGTACACTAGGTTTTTCTTTCCCTTGTAGCCCAGGATGCTCTAGGATAGGGGACCTTAACCTGTGTTCTGTCATTTTATTAAAAAAAAGTCTAATAATTATTTCAAAATGATTGATTTCCTTTTTACCTTATGCATTTTCTTTTATGTATTTAAAACATTCTTCTGAGAAGGGGTCAGTATGCCTCCCCAAGGGTTCCATGACATAGAGAGGTTAGAAACATCTGCTCTAGGTGGTAGACTAGGATTACTCCCTGGAGAGTTTATATTTGTGCTATTTTAGTAAGAGAAGCAGTTTCATCTTCTATCTATTGGTCTAACCAGTTCTATATAGCTTCCTAGTGTCGTTTCATTGACACTCAGCTGTTCTTCTTTCTCTGGATTGGGGCTTACTCAGTCACCCCACTTGTACCCATGCTGGTAGGTCTGGGTGGGTCTCTAAAGAAGAGCCATACTGTTACTGAATTTTCTCAGGGTCTTAAGGAAAACCCTGATGTGCGGGAGCTATATGTTTACTAATTGCAACTTTAGTTCCTAAACCCCTACTGGTGTGTTTCCTATTTAAACAAATCAGCTATGATGGCATAACTAACTCTTAAACATAAAGCATGCATCCATCAACAGAAGGCTATAATAATTGTAACATACTACTCCACCCATAAACCTAGTTCCTACTCTCCTGCTAACATGCACAGTGGCCATGAGAACTGACACAAACGTAAAGACACTTAGTAGCAAGGTCCATGAGTGAGGAACCCATGTGCCCTGAGTAACTCACAGCTCTGGACCGCAGGTGATCTATTTAGGGAACAGTTTGCATCTGCTGACTGGGAGCTATTCTTTTCTGGGACTCTCCGTTCTCTTGGAGAAAACAGCTTCTCTCAGGTCACTGGAGCAGTGTTAAATTCTTTTCACAAACAGTAGCTGTAATCTTGGGCTCTGCAGAACTTCCCAGGTCTGCTCCCTTGGTTGAGGCAGAATTACACTCTTTCTGCAAAATGTAGTTCCCTTAAACCCGGGGTTTACAAGGCTATCAAGTCTGCTCTCTCAACTTTGAGGAGTCTCCCTTCTCCATTCATAGAAGGCAGTAAGGACAAAAGTAGGCAAACCTATGAAGGGTTCCCCCTCTCCCAAGCTATAAATAGTGCTAAAGAGGACAAAACCAACCCCATCTTCAAACCACAGAGGATTCCTCTTTCCTCCAATCAGCTCCTTCAAACAGCAGTGTTTTTCTTCCAATCGGATCAGCTCCCCAGCATCAGCTGCAGAATTCATCTTTGGTCTCTAGTCAACTGACCTCAAGGTGGGTTTAGCTCACAGCAGACAGAGACAAATGGACAGATAGAAAGAGGAAGAAAGCGGGGGGGGGGGGGAGAGAGGGGGAGGGAGAGAGAGGGGGATGGAAAAAGGAGAGAGGAAGAAGAAGGAGGAGGAGGAGAAAGAGGAAAAAGGAGGAAGAAACATTTTGGTATTAATTAATCAAATTTTTAAAAGGAAGAAGTAATGTGAAACACCTATCCTCTTTTCAGATGAGTAAAGAGCTAGAAACTATCTCCCAGCAGCCAGCAAGCAGTGCTCAGAGCTGGAGATAAAAAGACAAAAATCAATCAACAGCAATTAAGTACTTGCAATATACTAGGTATTAAGTGTACAAAGAGAGATTATCATCAATCAACAAACATCTATTAATCACCTACTACTTGCCAGGCAATTTGCTAGACATTGGGGGTACTAAGACAAAATTAAACTGATCAACAATCATTTATTAAGCACCTACTATATACCAGGAAGTGATCCAGGAGCTGGAGATGACAAAATTCAACCAATTGTCCAGAATTTATTAAGCACCTATTATGTGCCAAGGGAATTGCAGCAGGTACTCAGGTAAAAAAGACAAAAACCAAAATGGGCTTGGCTCTCAAGCAATTTTCATTCTATCAGAGATAACTTGCAGTATAGATAAATACAGATTAGACCCATTCAAAGTGGACATAAGGTAACCTTGGATGGAAAGGTGGATGCTAACAGCTGGGAGGGATGGGAAAGGCCTCTGGAAGAAGGTGGCACTTGAACTCAGCCTTGAAGGAAGTAAAAAATTCTAAGAGCTGGAAGGGAGGAGAGGAGGGCACTCCAAGAATGACGGACAGCCAGTGCAAAGGTGTGGAGGTAGGAGATGGAACATTATGTGTGAGGAACAGTGTGCTTTTATTATATACTAATATGTGCCAGCTACAGGAGGTACAGATATAAATGTGACATGGTCATCATGATCATTCTTGTTTTTTCTATTCCCATAACCCTTGAAGGTTTTCACAAATATATCTAATAAGGCTTATGTGTGGTATTATCTCATTCGAGATTAATAACAATCCTTAGAGTGGGGCATCATCATTCCCATTTTACAAATGACTTGTTCAGTGTCACACAGCTTGCAAATGTTGGTGGCAGGCACAGGACTTCCCCGGGTCTGAGGCTGGGGTCAGGAGAACCAAGCCTGGCCTCTTGGGCCGGGCAGCCTGGATCCCTATCTGTGCGGTGGGTGGGAGGCGTTGGCACTTCCTGGTGTTGGGGAGGTGGGGCATCTGAGCATCATTACTCTGGGCTCATTAAGGGGGTCACACACCTTTTCCTTTAGATGTTCCCAAAGAGGGTAACATACAGAGAGAAACAAAACGCCTTCAGGTGACTTGTGCACATACAGACTCCACCTGACTTCAGCCTTTTGTTTTTTTTCCATTCCCCCCAAAGTTCCTTGTTGAATGCACTCCCTGACCCTCAGTCTTCACATTTGTAAAATGAAGAGGTTCGGTTAAGGGACATCTGGGGTCTTTCCCAACTTTGACAGTCTTTATTCTAAGGCCCCTCCCAGCCCTGACACCCCTCTCAGCTCTGATATCCCCTGTTCTAAGGTTCCTCCCAGCTCTGACATCCCCTGTTCTAAATCCCCTCCCAGCCCTGACATCCCCTGTTCTAAGATCCCTCCCAGCTCTGACATTCCCTGTTCTAAAGCCCCTCCCAGCCCTGACATCCCCTGTTCTAAGGTTCCTCACAGCTCTGACATCCCCTGTTCTAAGGTCCCTCCCAGCTCTGACACTCCCTGTTCTAAGGCCCCTCCCAGCCCTGACATCCCCTGTTCTAAAGCCCCTCCCAGACCTGACATCCCCTGTTCTAAGGCCCCTTCTAGCCCTGACATCTCCTGTTCTAAGGTCCCTCCCAGCCCTGACATTCTATGCTTCTAAGTCTTCATGGTGGGTAAACTGATTCCATATGGAATATCTAATCCCAGGACAGTTTTCCTCACATGTCCCAGTTCAGGGACTTTTGAGACACCCTATTCTTTACAGCCTGCCATTAACAATACCAAATATTTACCACAAACAATCAAGTAAGCCCAAGAAGGCTATGGACAGCAGGACCTCCCTCCCCCCAAAGCATCTGCTTTCCTTCTGGCCAACCATCTACCTCATCCTCCAGCCATTGTCTAAAGGGACAACCCTTGTGGAGATAGAACTTGCTAACTGCCTGAACAGTTATGACAACCTAACCACAGCCACTGACGACCCAGAAAAGAAAGTTATCACCTCCCAAGTCCTTAGCACTTTCCAATAGTTCAGTATCTGAAATTGATATCATCTTATTATTGGAAATGACACCAAAGAAGGTGCATAGACCTTACCTCTACACCCTCAGGACCACTGGGTCATCCCATCTGCCCTGAAATTAGTGTCATGTCCCCCACGAGAAATGTCAACTTCTGGAGAGCAGAGAGGTTTGTTTTTTTTTTAATTTTGTATCACTGGTACAAAATGCTTAATACATCCCTTTTCCTTCATCCATTCATTCAACCAATCTCTTACTCCATTCACGTCTCCCCAACCCTACCTGATGTCAGATACTCGAAATCCACACAGATTTTAATAACCGCTTAAGTAATTAGAAGTAATTATTAATTTAATATTAATAGAAGTAATTAGTGTAAATTTACTGCTAAAAAAAATCAGATCCTGCATTCTAACACCAAACACTTATAATTTAAAAAGTACTGGGTTCTGAATTCTTCTAATTCCTCTAAAAGTGTAGATAATCAAAATCCATAACGATGGGTCTTCCATATCGTCATAAGAAGCATTTATTAAGGTCTAATTATATAGGACCCTCAGGAAAGCCTTGAAGAGCTCAGTAGGAGTAAATCTGTATTTCCAATTCACTCTCTCATTTATTCCAAGAGGTACAGCTTGGTGGGGGTATAGCAGACCCCCTCGCCCCTCTGGAGGACTAGAGTGCAGAGTACCAAAGTCCTCCCAACGCCTTCCTTTATAGATGGAAGAAACTGGTCTCTCAGATCATCCCACTTTGGATTTGCGGCTCTGTCTGGTTTCAGCTCCATGGAATAAGAGGCACCCAGGGACTCCCTGGTGTCCCATCCCCCACACTTCCCTTATCCTCCAACTATTGGTGTCCTCTGTATTTAACTACTTCATCTAGCCGTCTAGAAATAATTACTACAAAGAGGCGAGGGCGCCACTGAGATCAGGGAAACAAGGTCCTCACCACCAAAATCCTTGGCACCGTCCAATAGACTAGTATTTCATAGGCTGTCATTTTATCAATAGAAATAACATTAAGGGAGATCCTTCGTCACTGCCCCCTCAGGACAGTGGGAACCCTCCAGGAGACCTGCAGCCAAAGCCTCTAGTGTGTTGTCTTCTCGGAAGGTGAGCTCCTCCCCGCCAGCAAGGTCTCCCTTTTCTGTTTGTACCTTCAGCACTTAGTACAATGCTCTGGAATAGGAAATGCTTTGTAAACGCTCTTTTATTCATTCAACTCTCTTACAAATAAACGCTTTGCATTTATTATCGTTCCATTCATTCTGTATATAAATATGTGCACAAATATGTGTGTATGCATGCATGCACATGTACATTATATATGTATTATTTACATCATATATATGCATGTATATATAACATATCTATGGTCTATATCTCTATGTACATGTATCTACATTACTATCTATTTCTATATCTATTTTCTCACATAGATATATACATATAGAAACAAGTATATAAACACGTAGACATCTCCATATAGAAATAGTGACATATATCCATGTGCATAGATATATAGTGATAGATTTCTATCTATATATCTATTTAGATGTAGAAATAGATAGTGATGGAAATTGATCCATACAATTATAGATAGATATCTGTTTCTATATATGTTTCTTATCTATATATCTATGTGCATAGATAAATAGAAATGGATATTTATATGTCTATGTAGATATATAAGCTATATTTTTCTATATTATTTCTACATCTTGTCAGCTATGCAGCAGAGTGGATACAGTGCTGAGACTGGAGTCAGAAAGACTCATCTTCCTGAGTTCAAATTCTGGCCTCAGACACTTACTGCTGTGTGACCCTAACAATGTCTCCAACCTTAAATTGAGGTTGTGAATTCTTTGGGACCAGAAATTGTCTTTTGTCTCTTTTGTCATACCCATTGCTTAGCACAGGTATGTAGTAGGTGTTTAATAAGTGTTTATTGACTAACTGCTTGGTCAGGGAACTGACATGGCCAGGTCAGGGAACTGACATGGCCAGGTCTGGGCTATTGTTAGTTTTCATATACAGAAAGTTGTTCTGAATAGTAAAGAGAGAAAATGAGTTGATTTACCCCATTTTACAGATGGGTAAGTTAGAGCTCACAAAAGTAGTGCTACTGACTTAAGGTGACATCATATTCCAGGGGCAGAACTGATTGTGAACCTGGGTTCCCTGACTCCTCAATTCAATGGCCCACATTCATGTAGACCTCCATGATGGACCATGAGCAGTGATCAGGTATCTTTTTCTGAGACAGGATCTTCCAGGGCCCATTCATGGAGTACAAGTAAAGATACTGTGGAGTCAGGTTTAGATGCTGGTCAGGACTTCAGAGGTCCAACTCTCTCATTACACAGATGAGGAGACTGAGGCACAGGGAGGAAAAAGTGACTTGTCCAAAGTCACACAAGTAGTACATAGTAGAAGGCAGATTCCAGCTTGGGTCCTTTGACTCCCAATGTTTTCCCACAGCTCCGTTCAATTGACAAGAATTTATTAAGCCCCTCTATGCGCCAGTCATCACGATAGGGGTGGGGATACAAATACAAAGTCAAATAATCCTTGGCCTCAAGTAGCTTACATTCTGTAGTCCAGACCAAAGGCTACTTTGTTCAGAAGTCATTGTTCAAGTTGGGTTTCTGATATGTGAGGCTTTCCTAGTGAAGAATGGTTTCTCAGGGCCTTCAAACAGCCTGCTGCCCTGATCCCAATAGTGGGCTCCTGTCTCAGTCTCCTGTGCTTTGGAAATCTTCCCCATCCTCTTATTTCCTGTGGGGCTAGATCTCTGACCTTGAAGGATCATGGGGTCATGTTTCTAGAGCTGGAAGGGACCCCAGATGCCAAATCTCGCATTAATTGGATGAGGAGACTGAGACCCAGAAGAGGGATAGTGATTTACCTAAGGAATTAAGGAGAAGAATCATGATTTGAGCCCAGGTCTTGGGACTCCAGCTGAGCCACTGGACTCCAGAACACTGTCCCTCTATGGAATGGCCCCCAACACCTGCCTCCAGACCATCTGGTGCGACCATTCACTTTGGGGAGCCCCCACCTGCTGTCTACCACTCAGCTGCCAATGCACCAATCCCACAAACGTGCCACCCCACACCTGGTACCTCCTATGTGGCTTCTATGATGACTGAATTCTTCCAGCTGCTCAGTGACACAGCCTGTCAACAATCCACATGTCTGGTAAAAGTGGTTGTTTTCCCTGACCTGCCCTACCCTCAGTGCATGGTCCTTCTCTAGCTCATCTGCCTTGATAAGGTTTAGACAGATTTTTGTTGGCCCCAGAAGGTAGAATTAGGAGAATGGGTGAGTCTCAGAGGGGTAAAGTGCCTGGCCCAATGTCACACAGCTAAAAGCAGAGACATAACTTGAGTCCTCTGGCTTCAAATCTAGCACTTAAAAAATATTGGGTCTCTGTATCTCACTCAGGCTAGAAGTACAGGGGCCACTCATGGGTCCACTCTTATAGACACAAGAGCTTTGACTTCTATTTCCAACCTAAATCAGTTGGGCAGCTTGGTCCTCCTTGCACAACCCCTTGCCCCAATTAGCATAATGGGCTAGTGCAGACACCCATTTGGACTGGCTCACTGAAAATCATGACCCCCCCCACTCCCCAGTCAAGAATCTTAAGGAGCCCAAGGAGAATGACTTCAAGTGGGTCCCAATAGATCTTTCCAAAGGCTTACAATTTGGCAGCCTTCCCTGTTCTTCACATTGACCCTTTTTATCCTCTTTGGGTCTTCTTTGTGGTGGGGTGGCATTTTCTTTTTAATCATGTTGCAGAAATATTGGCTCTTGTGGAAAGGTGAGAGCTGCAGAATTCTATTTCTCTCTTAGTATCTTCAGACATTCTTGGCAGAAAATGAAGTGAGTTGAAACCAGATGTCTGCAAGGGTGGGAAGAGCCCCTTCCAAGAACCAGAACTTGGGGTGATCACCTTGAGAGAAGGGATTGTTTCAACCTTTGTATCTGTATTCCTAGAACCTAATACAATAGCTGGTACATAGAGAGTAATTAATGCTTGTCCATTGATTGCATTTATTTGGTAGATACTAATTTATGTGCCTATTGTCACTCTGATAGAAGTAGGAATTACTTCTTTGTCTTTGCATCTTCAGCACCCACCACAGCACCTGGCTCATAGTAGGCTGGCTTGCTGGCTTGCTGACTTGTTTGCTTGAGCGTGTATTAGGAAAAGCCTGTCAAATACAGCTCTCTCCTATTCTTGGAAGTCCTATCCACCAGCATTAAAACAGACAAATAAAAATGTTCCTGACTACGTAGAGAGCTCTCTCAAAGTAAAATGAGCTGCCTTAGGAGGTAGGTGGGAGGTGACTAGGGCTTTGCTCCAGGGTGCTGAAAGAACTCAGTCTTCCAGAAGCCTAGAAATAAATTAAATTTAGCACCTCCTAGACAAGGGTAGGAATCTACCAGATGCCTTTCCCCCCACTGTCATCACCCACCACACCCAAGGTGAAATCACTTGCCCAGAAGACACCTCTGGAACTGTCAAACCCCTATTTTCCTAGAGTCTTTCTTCCCTTTACTTTAATTTGTTGATTCCAAGGTATGTTTCCTATCACTTACCCTGGACATAAAAATGACTACAGGGATTCTGAGCCAAGGAAGAAGGGGCAACAAGCATTTATAGACCACCTACTGTGTGCCAAGCACTACACTAAGTGCTTTTTACAAATATTTGGTCATTTGATTGATTGGAGAATAGTCTAGAGTAGAAAGGGGTTGGAGGAAAATGTTACCACCCCAGGGCTCCCCAGTTCTCCTGCTCCCCAAGTAGTCAGCTCCTAATCCCACCTTTTACACTTACCACTGTTGTGAACTTGAGTCGGTCACTTCCTGGGCCTCAATTTCCCCTTTCTGTAAAATGGGAAAGCTAGATTAGATGGCCTCAAAGTCCGTTTCAGCTCTGCATCTGTGAATTCTGACCCTGACCTTTACCAGCTATGTGACCCAGCATAGATCCCTTCCCCCTTCCTGAGCCTCAGTTTCCTTATCTGTAAAATGAGGGTTTTCATGCCTCTCTAACCTATATCACAGGGTTAACTGTGAAGAAAGTGCTTTGTAAAGCTTTTTTTGGGTGGGGGGGAGTGGATTTATCCAGACCTGAGATTTCACTAGATTAGGGAAATCCCAGTGAGGAAAATCCTTCCATCAATTGACATCTGTCCTGCCCACTTAGCAGATATTCATAAGTGCTTGCTGAATGGGGCTTACTTTTAGAGAACTACCAGGGCTCTGGGAGATCACACAGCAAGTATATACCAGAGGCAGAATTTGAGCCAAGATCTTCTTTCTGAAAGGAAGACTCTCCATCCATCAGGCCAGGCTGCCTTCTGGTCCCCTTAAACTGCTGTCTAACCCCAAAGCTCATCCAATCTTCTCTTGAAGACTTCCTTACCATTGCCCTCTGGTTTACCCACCATTCTAATTCCTCAGAGATTGGGAAGATCCATGATTCAAAGCTATTCTTAATCTCAGCTCTGCCACCAAGGCAGGACACCTGCCCAGAAGACTGTAATTTCCTCCTCCCTCAAATGAGGAGCCTGAATTAAGGGATCTCCGAGTTCCTCTTGCTTCTGACAGCCTGTGATTTTGTCTTCTCCCTGTCATTAGAGAAGGTATATTTAGGAGCACAAAGGAGCCAGAGGTTTACTCAAAATAGAATCATATCAGCTCAAGAAACTTACTTCAAAAGAGAAAAAAATAATACAGGTAAGTAGGCTAATTTTGTTCCTGTCATGTCAAATTGAACATATACTTAAAAAACCACACAAACTCTACCCAAGAGAAGTTTATAGTTTCATACACAATATCTGTGTCTTCCCTTCTTTGTATATTGGAATGTTTGTGCTTGTTGATGTTTAAAATAATAATTAAAAGGAAAATTCATACAGTTATCTGTTCCACATTGGGGCAGTGGTAGGCGAGCCACAGCCCTGCAATCTGGAAAATCCATGTAAAATTTTTGGCTTTCCCTTCATACCGGAGAAGATCTCATGCAACACTTTACATATGTTTTATGTATTTCTGAGTTTCTAAACTTTTTCCATGTTGTCTGCTGGCCTTCACATATCTGTGGCTTCTGCAAAACTCTCCCCAAATTCCCATTTAATTTCTTATGTTGACCCTAAATACATTGAAACCGTGATGGGGAAAGTCTCAATGTAGAAGGGATAACTTAGTTATAAACAAGCAAGCAGAAAAGACTTATGAAAGTTGTTTCACAAGCCAAAGGGGGAAAAAATCCATTTTGTATTAAATGCTATCTCATACTAAGGCTCTCTTGGGGTCTCTTACTCTGGAACCAAGAATAAAGAACTGAAGGCATTTCCAATTCAATTCAGGATGCCACAGGCAAGGTCTTTTAATAACAGCTTACATTTCTATAGTGCTTTAAAGTTTGTGGAACACCGGGCCTCACAAATACCCTATTAAGTAAGCAGGAGAATGGTATCTCCATCTTACTTGTCATATAAACTTCCATTTTCAAATCCCAGTTGAGCCCTAACATGTAGCTTACACTCTGGGGCTCACTCTCCAACTCACTCTCAGACTAACAGGTTGGGTCCCCCTAAAGCAGCTGCTTCTCCCCTCAGAGTTTTAAGGGTAACCTTGAGGAGGTAAAGTTTTTCTCTAGTATTTAGCACTAATAACTCACAAGCCCCCACCAGTGTGTCCCTTTATTATCAATTGATATCAATTAGTAAAACAAAGTTAGCTTTTAAAAACTAATATTTACTAAGATAGTATAGTAAGAACAATCAGTGCAAAAAATCTCCCCAAACCAGGGCCCTATTCTCTATAAGTACATACAGAATCCAGGGAGAATCTTAAAGAGATAACAGCTTCTGTTTGGTGGAAGTTCTTTCCTCCTCTTTCATGGTGTCCTTACAAAGCTGTCCTAGGATGTGGTTTAAATTTCACCTTGGATTCTCAGAGTCCCATAGCTGATTTTTCCATAATGTTCTTATGGCTTCTAAAAAAGTTGTTGACATATATATTATTCTAGGGACATTGCTAAGGAGATTTTGGACTCACCATGATCTAGGGACATTGCTAAGAAGATCATGGTGAGTCCAGAATCATCTAACCTTTTAAGTTCGGGTCATCCTCAGGTCTGGCAATTCCTTCTCAGGAGCATGGTAAAGACTAATTCCACCATTAGGTTGGCCTGGCACTGGAACGCTGGATTCGAATTAATCTTCTGTTTCTCTCTAAGCACCCAGACTATGACCAACTTTTCAATCAGTCCCAATATACTTTGTGCATAGTGACATTTCATTTAATCTAATGGCTAGAAGTATTTTCTTCTTCTAAAGTATTAAGACCTGGTTTAATTCCTTAGATTGGTTGATTTGATGGAGGTATTTTCACCTAATAAAGGTGAAAGTGTATAAGGGTAGAGAGCATCTTGTTAATTACTTTAAGTGGGATGGGGGTAATTGATTGATTGTTTACATCAACCTGCACTGTTAATGAATTATACTGGAGCTTAGAAAGGTGAGGGACTTGCTTTAGAGCATGCCAATGTGTCTAAGCTGGGATTTGGGTCCAGATTCTTGGATTCCAAGACTATCTCTCTGCTGTACCATGAGATAAATGAGTGCTCTCTCTCTCTCTCTCTCTCTGCTTTTTATCTCTCTGTCTCTCCCTATCTGTCTCTGTCTCTCTCTCCCCTCCCATATCTGTTTGTCTCTGGGCCTCTTATCTCTCATGCTCTGTCCTTCCTTTCTTCCCTATCTCTCTCTCTCTTGCCATAATATTCCTTGCTCTTAAACACTGCTATTTCAGGACCACTCAAATCCTGAAATTTGAATTCTAGGGAAAGCATTTTCCAACCTGAGGGTTGTCTTTGAGCCTGGGTGAAGCACATGGCCCCATAGTGAGGGCCATTCTCTCTCCCTGGAGCGGGGGGGTGGGGGGGGTGGGGGGGTGGTGCTATCTCTTCATGGGCAGTTTTCCCTAGCAATTCAGGAAAAATAATCCCTCCAAAATGAACAAAGGTTAGTCAGCTCCCATTTTTTCTTCCTTTTATTAATGTTTTTATTATGAACTGAGAGATGATCAAACATAAGCCTTCCAATCCATAAAGAACAAAAAGGAAGCTGGAAGCCAGGAATTTCTGTTATGCAGTTCATTTGTTAAAGTATATATTAAATTTAACGAGGCACTAACAAAACCAGCCGATTAGTGCTTCCTTCTTGATTTCTTTTTGCTTCCTTTGAAAAAGTTTTATTTCTGCTTTTTCTTTCTCCCCTCTCATTTCCCACAATTCCTAGTGGCTCATCCCCTCCCCCCTGCAAATAGAGGCCCTCCTTTGTACCAAAGAGAAGAGACCAAGACAAACCAAAATATTGGTCATGTCTGAAAATGGATGTCTCATTCTGCACCCCTTTTCCACCACCCCAGTGCCAAGAAGTATAAGGCTTCCAGCATCTCGTTTTGCAAGAAAGAGGCCTGGGTCTGAGCAGAATTTGCAGCTCTGGAAATAGTATGTCTGTGGTTCTTTCCATCATGTGGGGCTCTGGAAATAAGTCATTTGGCATTGTAGATCCTCGGGGATGGGAGGTTGAATTTTGGGCCCAGAAATGGAAAGCTCGGCTGCCTGATCCTAGAAGTGTGCCCACTGTGCACCTGGGGAGGGGAAGGGAGTGGAGGGGGAGGAGATTGTGAAGTGGTGGCTGTTGCCATGGTAGCCACATTGATGGAAAGAATGTCAACCCCAGATTCTGTAACAAGGGGGATCAAGAGAGCTCTTGTCCCATTGGACTGAGGCAACTCTGTGGATTTGGGCTTATGCCCATTGGCTCCATGAGGAGAGGCACATACTATGTCTATAAGATTGGGGGCTGGGGGAAGGAATCATCTGATTCCTCCATTACGCACCGGCCATCCATCCAAATCTGATCGTCCCCTCTCAGTGTTCAGCCTACTCTGCATCTGCACTATGACCTCCAACCCCTTGACCCCCCAGTCCTTTCCAAGGCCATTTCCCCTGCAATAATTGCTCTCATCTCTTTCCCCTTTCTTGACCCCTAGGCAAATCAATTCCGCTCTCCTCTCTAAAACTCCACCCCCCCTTATCTTATGGCCTATTATGCCCAGCCAAGTCTCAGCCCTGGATTGTGCCCAACTATGCCCAGTTCTTTTGAGTCATCTTCATGGAATAAGAGCTCAAGCCCTCCCCTATCCTGGCTTCCCATCTGAGGAAACTGAAGCCAGAGGGGAGGGAAAGAAATAGTTCAAGGTCATATAAATTGGAAGAAGTAGGTTAATGAATTTCAGGTTCTTGGTGGTCTGATAGGCACAGAATTTTTTTTTGAGGGGGGGAGGCAGGGCAATTGGGGTTAAGCCACTTGCCCAAGGTCTCACAGCTAGTAAGTGTCAAGTGTCTAAGGTCGGATTTGAACTCAGGTCCTCCTGAGTCCAGGAGCTGCCCCTAGAATTTTTTTTAAGGTGAAAAGGATACAAGAAATAATCCAGACACATTCACTTAAGCAGGAAGAGGAGTTGGTTACCATAGTACTGTAGCAGAGTTTTAACTGGCCTGTGGGGGTTCCCATCGAGCAGGTAACCTAGCAATTAGGTCCACTGGGGAATATGAATTCCCTGGGGTGGTCCCGTTTAAACTCCTATGCGGTGTTTACTGTGGACAAGGTGTTGTTCAGCCATTTCAGTCAGGTCTGACTTCGTGATACTATTTGGGGATTTCTTGGTAAAGATACTGGAGCAGTGTGCCATTTCCTTCTGCAGCTCATTTTACAGATGAGGAAACTGAGGCAAACAGGGTGAAGTGACTTGACCAGGGTCACACAGCTAGTAAGTGTCTGAGGCTGGATTTGACCTCAGGAAGAGGAGTCTTCCCGACTCCGGGCCAGTTACTCTATCCATTGTACCACCTAGCTTCCCTATGGATTAAGCAGTGTATTATCACCCCCAATTTACAGATGTAGAAACTAAGACTGAGCAGTTAAGTGAATGACTCATCATCACCCACCTAGTGACAGTGGTAAGATTTGAATTCAGGTTTCTGCTGACTTCAAATCCATTCAAGGACAACCAAGGTCATAGACTGTGCTTGAAAGAAGATAATGCAAGAAATAAAGCAGACAGGTTCAGCTGGGCAGAAGTCAGTTATTATAGCAGTGAAGCGCTGTCCCATGAGTGGGCCCATCAGGGATGCCGAGGCAGCTGGGTGGCCCAGTGGATAGAGCCCTGGACCTGAGTCAGGAAGACTTGAGCCTTACTCACTGTGCAACCCTGGGCAAGACACTTTGCCTCTGCCTGACTTCTTTACCACAACTGAAAAAGGGGATAATATTATCCCAGGGCTGTTATAAGAAGAAAACACGAGATGATAGTTGTAGAAAAGTTTGCAAATATTACAACGCTCTCTAAAAGCCAGTGATGACAAACTCCCTGAGATAGCAGCAATAAATCAATCCAGTCTTTGCTATAGAAGTTACTAGGGTAGTTTCTGCCATTGAAAGGAGACGTGTGCTAAATGTTAGTGACTCGAGGCAAAGCCTTGGTCATCCCACCTTAGTTATGACTACATTTTCCCGTGATCCTTTGCAGACATACATACACATCCTCCCCACCCCCACCCACCTTTAGAGCCCTAGGAAAGGTAGAAATGAAAACCACCAAACCTCTCACAGAGCATTGAGACCTGTGTGTCTGGCACAAGCAGGAGGTTGAGGGGAGAGAAGGGTGGGGAGGGGATGGCAGAATGGGAGTAACCTGATCGTGTTTTTCTAGGGTAGAAAAGAAACAGTTGTAGCTTGAGCCTTTGGGCACTGTGCCTGGTGGCCTGAAATCCTGGGTAATAACAATCACTGACATTTACAGAACTCTTTAAGGTTTACGAAGTGCTGTATGTGGGTTCTCCCATCGGAGTCTCATGGGACCCTGTCAGGTGGGCAGGGCAGGTATTATTACAGATGAGGAAACTGAGGCTCAGGCAAGCATGGGGGTGGGGGGATTGAGATCCAGACCTGTTCCTGCCTCCTGGCCAGGCTCTCAACCCATCACATTCTCTCCTCCTGGGTACCCAATAAGTTTGGAGGGGTCTCATGTGACTTCTTTCTCCAGGGTCCTTTGGGATAGAAAGGTCCCAGTCTATCCTCAGGATCCCAAGGATGCTGTTGGACCGACAATCAGCCCAGTAGTGAGGAAGCTCTAGTCCCTCTCCACCCCAGACAACTCAGGCCATCCCAAGTGACTGCAGGAACTCATTGGAATGTGTGTGTGTGTGTGTGTGTGTGTGTGAGTGTGTGAGTGTGTGTGTGTCTCTGTGTGTGTGTGTGTGTGTGTGTGTGTGTGTGTGTGTTCGCATGCACGCTCAACCCAAAACAAGGTCAGAAGGAGCCAGGGCCACCCCCCACCTCCTCACCCAGCGAGGCCTGTGCCAGGGACGGCAGGTAGAGATTAGAGCAGAATAACCAAGCCTTGTTTAAACGGCACCAGAGGCTGTGCCAAGGCCCCAACAAGCTTCTGCTTATCTGTTCTTTACTGTACGTTGGACCTGGTCCATCCAGTGTTGGCTCCCAGTCCGCCTGGCCCTTTCGTGATTAGGTTCTCGAATGGAGTGCTCCATCACAGATAGGATAGCATGGTAACCAGAGCTGCACCTGGGGACGGAGAGCCACATGGACGTTTCTCACCACCCCCAGCTGGCTCTGAGCCCTTTGCCCCAGTACCAGATTAACCCTCTTATTTCCTTTCCTAGGTCCGGTCCTAATCATATTTATTGTCATATTGTTTCAGGCATGTCTCACTCTTCATGGCCCCATTTGGAGTTTCCTTGGCAGAAATGCTGGAGTAGATTGCCATTTTCTTCTCCAGTTCATTTTACAGATGAGGAAACTGAGGCAAGCAGAGTTAAGTGACTTGGCCAGGGTCACACAGCTAAGAAATATCTGAGGCCGGATACAATACCTACTGTGCTTAATAAATGCTCCCTGATTGATTAATCACGGGCTTGCCACCAGTAAGCCCCAAAGGTAGGATTTGAATCCTGGTCCTTCTGACTCTAAGTTCTGCATTTGATCTGTTTCAGAAGAGTTATTCACTAAATTTAAGTTCCAAGAGTGAATTCAAATTTACTTCTAAATGTCTCTGCCATGTACCCATTCTCCTCCATTCGCACCCTAATCCAGATCAATACCTAATGCCTAGACCATAGCAACAGCCTCCTCGATGCTCCCCCTGACTTTAGGACCCCTACAGTCACCCCCCAATCCATAGGGCCCTTTTTGAGAACAAAGGACAAACAACAACAATCATACAACAAAATCAGACTGCTATGTCTATACCATAGCTCCCCATTACGTACTGGGTCAAGTTCAAACTCTTCTGCCCACCTTTCAGTGGCTTCTACAATCTGTTCCCTACCTCCTCCTCCTCCTCCTTTGTTTCCCCCCAGTTATGCTCCACTCACTCCTGGCCCTAGTAATAGGAGAGAACTGGGCTCGAATCCATGATACCATAAGAGTATCATACAGTAAGTCATTCACAGCAAAATGAGGAGGCGGTGATAGTCATTGAGTCTTATACTCATAGGTCAGAGTTTAAAGGGACCTTATTGATCCCCCCTCATTTTACAAATGTGGAAACTGAGGCCCAGTGAGGAAAAGGGATTGGTCTGAGATCATGGAATGAATCCCTGAGAGTGCCTTGATAGGATAATCTACCTCTAAGGAAAATAGGAACAGATGAACCCTGAGTTTGAATGAATCATATGAGGAAGTTTCCAGAGAGGGAACCTTTCAAGGGGCATTCACTATCTTGGAGAATTTGTAATGCCTACAAAAAAGGTGTTACCTATTTACTGAAGCCTGGACAAGGTGAAAACCAGACACTCCCTACTATAGACATTTGCCTTATAGACCATGTAGTGAAGGCCCATACATTCATTACCTGATCCAGGAACTAGGAAATGCTGATGTCTCCACCCCTAGAGACAAGTCAGGCTTCCAGGTGTCCCACCACACGGCTGGTACTAAGCCATTGAATGGGTGTGGCCAGTATCCTCTGACACATTAGCTGCATGACCCAAATTACTCCTAGGAGCATCCATTTCCTCATCTATAAACTGGGATAATACCTGACATATGTACGTCACAGGATTATTTCAAGGCTCAAATAAGATAATGTCTGTAAAACGCTTGGCAGACCTGAAAACCCTAAGTGAATGGTAGCCACAACAATGAGGAGAGGCAGCTTAAGGAAATGGATGGGGAATTGGTCTCCAAGCTTGGAAGGCTTGTATGAATCTCTTTAACCTCTCCACGTTCTAGGCCATTCTCTAAAATTGTAGGTTAAAGATGTCAATCTGTATTGGTAGAGGAAGCTTCCTCACCTGGGAGTCCCCTGTATCAAGGAAATCCCAAGGTCAGATCCTATCCAATGATGATGATTATGATGATGATGACGGTGATGACCTGGACCACTCTTGCAGGACAAACAATAACCACCACCACCCTGGAAGCCCTATTAGGCTCTACATCATTAATGGTTTAAAAGGAAATAGAACTCTTGTTTCCCATAGTTTATATAAGGAGCTAATTGCTTTTTAAAATAAGCACATATCTGACCCATAGGTCAAACAGAGCTGGAAGGAACTTGAGAGGGCACCTTGTCCAACCCCCTGGTTTTGGAGATGAGAAGACCTTGGTCCAGAGAAGAGAAATGACCTGTCTAGCATCACACAGGTAGCAAGCAGGAGAGGCAGGGTTTGAACTCATGTCTTCTTATTTCAGGTAGGTGGATAGAGCCCCTCGGGTCTGGCACCATGCCACCCAGCTGCCTAGGAACAAGAGATGAACATTTCAATTTAGGCAGTGCCAGACCTGGAGTTGGGAAGACGAGTTCAAATCCAGCCTGAGACACTTACTAGCTGGGCAAATCACTGGGTGAGTCACTTCACCCTGTTTGCCTCAGTTTCCTCTTCTGTAAAATGAGCTGGAGAAGGAAATAACAAACCATTGCCAAGGAAACCCCAAAAAGGTCACAAAGAAGTCACTTAACCTTGTTTGTCTGTTTCCTCATCTGTTGTCTGGAGGAGGAAACAGCAGATCCCTCTAGTGTCTCTGCCAAGAAAACCCCAAATGGGGTCAGGAAGGGTCTGAAATGACTGAACAACAACATCCTCTGATTTCAGAGTCAGGGGTCTTTTCATCATACAATGCTGAAAACCACATTTGGTATTTTACAGTTTTCAAGGAATTTTCCTATACATTGTCACTTGAACTTCATGAGAGGTAGGATAGGTTTTACAATCACTTATTGACTCTTGAGGAAACTGAGCCTTAGAGAGGGCCAGAAGCAGAGAAGCAGAGTGGCCAGGACTCTCTCCATTGCAAACAAGACAGAATTCAGGACCGTCATCCCTTACATCTGTAGCAGCAATACCCCAGCATCCCCAGGGTCGCTGCCAACACAGATTCTTAGATCTGCTTTTCTAAAGGAAAGCAACTCAAAATGGGTTAACAAGCTTGCTTTAATCAAACAAACATATCATTTACCTAGTTCAGAGAAAAAGTTAGCACCCCAAACTTCAAAGTATACGGAGGTTATAAGCAAACAGAAACATTTCAGCAGACAGGCCTCCAACTGTCCAACCATTACATATATACCTAGTCAGTTACCAGAGAGGGAAGCATCAACATCTGGGTTTTTCAAAGCTGGGGGACTCTCAATGGCTGCCCAGAGTTTCATCTGGTCAAATCACACAACACTTCTCAAAATGAGCCCCAAAGCAAAGCCTCCCATCAGAGTTTATATAGCCTTCTCCTGGGTCAGAGAATGTAATAACCTTCTTGACCGATCACAAAGTATTAAGGTATAGGCTTTCCTGAAAAACAAGCCTCCCACCATAGGCTCCAGGTGCACTTAATCTAGGGGCAGGGAAGATTGTAAAAATGTATATTCCTATAACAACATCTTTATTATTTCTTGAATAGCCATTCCTAAAAGTACCTTTCTCTCCTGTATTGGAGCCAATTGGTTTTAGTGATGGTATCCTAAATCTTTAGAAAGTGCGTTTTGTATAGGCTGCTCTTGGCCCTGCTCAGGTCCGGCCCAATGCTTCATGGTGGGTGAGGTGACCCTGCATTCCCAAAGGCCCTGGGGCTGGAGTACCAGACTGGGCAAGCAGGTGTCACCAGTGTAGAAGGGCTGTGGGGAGAGGCCAGTTGGGGACTTTCCTCCAAGGGTCAGCTTGGGTGAATTTAGAGAGAAGCAGCAGTGCTTTGGCCTCTGGGGAGCTTTCATTTCTTTTTCCTTTCTTCTTGGTCAGGGCAGCTCTCCAAGGCAAATGACAACCCTTCTTCCGCTTACAGGATTAGTCTTCCAGGAGAGTCACAGAAGGAGTACAATTGACATTGTTGCAAAGAGTGCCACACTGAAGAATGCTGAGGTCCCAGCTGGCAGTCCTCACTAGGGCCAGGGAGCCAAGAAAAGAGCTCTGCTGGGAGGGGCTGGGGTGGGGAGTGACCAAGGCTACACTGTATGACACCAAAATCTGGGAGAGGGAACAGAACGCCTCCCTCCTGGAGAGCAGGAACCATCTTGGTTTATTGTACCTCAGTCCCCAGCATTTAGCACCATGTCTAGCACATACAATGAACATGTAATGAATGTTCTCTCTCTCTCTCTCCCTCTCTTCCTCTCTCTGTCTCCTCTCTCCCCTCCCCTCCCCTCCCCTCCCCTCCCCTCTTCTCTCTCTTTCTGTATCTCTCTCTCTCTCTCTGTCTGTCTGTCCACTCTCTGTCTCTCTCTCTCCCTTTCCTATCTCTCTCTGTCTCTCCCTCTCTTCCTCTCTCTGTCTCTCTGTGTCTCTGTCTCTGTCTCTGTCTGTCTCTCCCTCTCTCTCTCTCTCTCTCTCTCTCTCTCTCTCTCTCTCTCTTTCTCTCTGTGTCTCTCTCTCTCTCCCTCCCCCCACATAGCACAATGCTTGGCTCACAGTAGATACTTGATGCCATATCTAACTCCCCACGTACGTGGCACAATGCCTGGCACCTGAGAGATGCCCAGTGAGCGCCCTCCTCTTCCCTCTGCCTCTCTTTCCCCATCTGCCTCTGCCTCTGCCTCTTTCTCTGTCTCTGTCTCTCTCTGTTCCTTCAGCCTCGTGGTCTCCTTTCTCTTGGGATCAGAGCTGATCAGGCCTAAGCATGATGGTGATTATGAGGCTGGCTGCCATGTACATGGCGTAGGTGCCCAGTGCTCAGCAGATATAATCTCTTCCAATCCCTACACCCTCCAGTGAGATGGGTGTCGAGGTTGCCTCCATTTTAGGGCTCAGCTAGGTTCCTGCCTGGCCCTGGGTCACTCAGCTAGCAAGCGCCTGAGGCTGGCTTGGAGCTCCCCAAGATGCCTCTTCCTGCCTCCAGGCCTGGGGCTCTGCCAGCTGTGCCACCTGGCCGCCCTTCACTTTATGGATGAGGGAATAAAGGCCCACTTGAGCTCAGCAGCTTTTGTGTGGCTCGCCTCCCCTGCTGAGAGTTTGGGCCCCTTGAGAGCCAGGACTGTCCCCAGTGCTTAGCATGATGCTGAATGAATGCATTTTCATCTATTCATGTGTGCATCAGCCTGGTGGTGGCCTGCGCTGAGAGGGGGTCAGGAGAGCCATCTATGCTTCAGGTGGGCTCTGTCACCCTGGCATGACCCATCCTGCTCCCTACTCATGGTACATTGGAGAGCATGTGGGATTGGGACTCAGAGGTCCTGGGTTCAGATTCAGACCCTGCAAACGTGTCACTCTGGACATGGCCCTTCACCTCCATAGGCCTCAGTTTCCCCTTCTGTAAAATGAGATGGTTAGACTAAATGGTCTCTAAATCTATGGTCTGGCAGCCTTCCTGGGAGTCGTGCCCAGGGGACCACCCTGAGGTCTCTGTCACCTTCATCCCATCAAGGATGTTCCAGGGGGCCTTGTCTTTGGAATTCTTCTCCTAGATTAGTCACACACCGCACACACATCACACACAACATACACATTGCACACATATCACACATACCACACATATCGCACATACCACACACTACACACACTACACACACCACACATATCACACACACATCACACGCATATACACATACACACAAACACACATATCACACACACATGCACACATTACACACATCACATGCATATACACATCTGTAATGGGAATGTAAATTTATGCTGTTGCCATCTTTCTAAGACTGTGTTGTTTAAGATCTTCCCTGCCCCTAGGCCCTTTGATAGGCTTAAGTGCACCTGGAGCCTGTGTCAGGAGGCTTGTTTTTCAGGAGATACTTTGTGATTGGGCAGTGGGTCAAGAAGGTTGTTACATTCTCTGACCCAGGAGAAGGCTATATAAACTCTGATGGGAGGCTTTGCTTTGGGGCTCACTTTGAGAAGTGTTGTGTGATTTGACCAGATGAGACTCTGGGCAGCGGTTGAGAGCCCCCCAGCTTTGAAAACCCAGATGTTGATGCTTCCCTCTCTGGTAACTAACTAGGTATAGATGCAATGGTTGGACAGTTGGAGGCCTGTCTGCTGAAATGTTTCTGTTTGCTTGTAACCTCTGTATACTTTGAAGTTTGGGGTGCTGACTTTTTCCCCTGAACTAGGTTTGATTGATTAAAGCGAGCTTGTTAACCCATTTTGAGTTGCTTTCCTTTAGAAAAGCAGATCTAAGAATCTGTGTTAGCAGCCCCCCCCTGGGGATGCTGGGATACTTGCTGCAACAACATCACATGCATACACACATCACACACATTACACAGATACACACGTCACACACATATACATATCACACACATCACACACATACACATCACACACATCTCATACACACCACACACATACACACATCACACACACATATCTCTCTCTCTCTCTCTCTCTCTCTCACACACACACACACACACACACACACACACACGCACGCACAAACACACACCAAGTACCAGTACTTGTCACTTGACTCAAGTCTCTCCCTCAGATCCACAGGAAGGTCAAGGGAAAGGGGAGGAATGGGGATGAGAAGACCCCACTGCTCAGCCCACGCCTCCCCACTCACCATTCATTTTCCATCCTTTCCTGTTATTGTGTGTTCTTTGTGTTACCTGGTTGAATTTCTCCCAGGTTGTCCTTTATCCCTTCAAGGAGCCAAATTCTCACAATATAGAGAAACTATTGAGCTTGCATCCCTCATGGTATGCTGTTCCCAGCCAAGCAGGCTCAGTGGGATGAGACTCCAGCAACAGGCCTATCCAGAAGGCCTAAATTCCACTTAGGTTTTGCCTTCCAGGTTGGGGAAAGGGGAGGGGCTCATGAATCAGGTCCAGGGAATCCTTGGGAATCCAGGCTAAGCTGGCAAGGCAGGAAGGTGTTCAGGCCACTATCTTCCCAAACTGTCCCCACCTGTAAAGCCCCCAGGGGCTGAACACTAGGCCTGGATCTCTCCAATTAGATGAGGAAAAGAGGGAGAGACAGGGATAGGGAGGGGAAGAAAGAGAGAGAAATTGATTACCTTCCAACTTCTACCTGGAGAGGAGACCTGGGCAGAGGTGACTATTTCTACTTCCACCCATGTCTGATGACTCCTCAATCCAGGAACCAGAAGAACCTTTAAAGAAAACTAAACCAGATGACATGTCCAGATGCAAACATACAAGAAGAAGGAGATTGGGGGGGGGGGGCTGGTTACACTCCCTGAAAATCCTTTAGAAAGTCAATTCAACTGTAGTAAAATGAACATTGTTTTTGTAGTCAGAGGATCTGAATTCAAATCCTTCCTTAATCACTACCTATGTGACCTCAAACAAGTCACTTAACCTCTCTTGGCCTCAGCTTCCCCATCTGTATAATGAAGGGGTTGGACTAGATGGCCTCTGAGGTTCTCTCCATATTTCCCTTTTCTTGTATATCTCATGGTGTTTTGGGAAATGACCTTTGGTTCTCAAAGGTTGTGTGTGCCAACAGAATACATGCATTTGTTGGTCATACCCAGCTAGAGCTTGATCAATCAATGTGCCACATTGTGGCAGATGCCAGGAAAGACAAAAAGGAAGTCCCTGCCCTCAAGGAGCTTCCCTTTTAATGGAAGAGGCTTTTAGTAGAGTCTTAGGGAAGGCTGGCATGACCATCACCCACCCACTCATCAGCCTAGCTAAGTACACAGAGGCTCATCATACAATAAGCTGGTGAATCTGTTGGCCAAACTGTCCCATGATAATAAAGAAAAATCCAAAAAGGCCCCAGTCCTGAGCTGAGCTCTTTTGCTCCCAAACCGAATGGCAGTAAATGGCACAGAAGCTGCCCTCATCTAGCCAGAGGAAGGTGCCTGGGATGGTGAACAGCCCTCAGTCCATGTTAGGTGACAATCCACGGGAGAAATCTGAGATGTCTAACCTGGAGAAGAGACATGGCCATTGTCTTCAAGTATCTAAAGGGCTGTCCCTTGGAAGAGGGCACCATATTGTTATGCCTGGTCCCAGATTTGGTCTCCTTACTCAATTCCCTTCCCACTCCAGACTGTCCTACATACAGCTGCCAAAGGAATTTTCCTTTCACTCAGATCTCACCACGTGACCCTCACACTCAGTCAATTCTGGTGGTTTCCTATTACCTACAGAACAAAGTGGAAATTCTCCCATTTAGTTTCTAAAGCCCAGCACTGCCCATCTTTCTAGACTCACTCTAGACTTTCTAGACTCTAGATGGGTGCTAAGCCATCTTTCTAGACTCACTGGCAATTACTTTCACCATCACGCTCCATGATGCAGACAAAATTGACGTTTTCCTGTTCCTTGCTCATCATATGTCCCAGCTTAGAGTCTCTTCACTGGCCATCCCCCCATACTTGCAATGCTCTTCCTTCTCAAGGTGCAGCTCAGATGCCAGCTTCTGCATGTAGCCCTTCCTGATGCCCCCTTGCATTTAACTACCTTGAATATAGTTCTGTTACATTCTATTTCCTTATACATATATAAATATGCATATGCACATATATTTATTAATATGTACTTCCTGACTGCCCCATTACATTGTAAACTTATCACCAGTCAGCATTGCTTCATTCACTTTCCCCAGCCTCAGGTATGGAATAGGCACTTAATAAATGCTTGTTGACCCATTAGTGTTTAACCAGAAGAGAAGACTGGGGTTGGGGGTGGGGGTGAGAGCCGTCCAAGTATTTAAAGGACTGATACCTGAGAGAGATGAGGTTCCTTCTGCTGGGCCCTCCAAGGCAGAACTGGTCACAATGGGCCAACTTACTCAGAGATGGGTTTGGGTTGGGTGTTGGGAAAAATTGACTACAATGAGAACTGTTGAAAGTGGGCTTCCTCTCTTGGTAATGAGTTCCCCCTCACTGGAAGTCTTGGTACACAGGTTTGGCTCCTGGGGAATTTTATAGAGGGTCCTAGTGGCCTCAGGGGTCCTTTCCAACCCTAACATCCCAAGAATCTTCCTGAGCCACCACTCCCTGAACAGTGTTATTTGCCTTAGAGGGAGAGAATTCCTTTCAACTCTGGTCCACTCTGATGATGCCAATCATGTCCATGAAAATCACCCCAGGAGGCAAGCTGAAAGAGCCAGGGTGGAGCTGTGACCTTTGTCCTACTTCCCTGCCAGTAACCAAACCCTTGCTTCTCCTACCCAGATAGTCTGTGATTTGGTGACTTATTTCGGGATCTCTCCTGGCCTGGAAATGCCAACCATTCTGATAGTAATCACAGAGTAGGCAGGTAGAGGGGTGTGTGTGTGTGTGTGTGTGTGTGTGTGTGTGTGTGTGTGTGTGTGTGTGTGTGTGTTGGGAGTGGGGGGTGGGGAGGGGGTGTCAGTGATTTGATGCCAGGCTCTTTCCCCTCGACCCTTCAGACATCATGGAGGCCAAACACAGCAAAGAAGCAGAACCCAGGCTGGGAAAGTATCCCATTCAATTCAGGCTCATATGAAAACCCTAAAACTCCTTACTGGGATTATTATTTCACCTGCACTTAATACAGGGCTTGGCTTACTTAGGCACGTGGGGAGACTGGGAATTCCACATGCCAGCTTATGTAATGCTATTCTGCCTTTTATATCTTTAGCTCCTGACTCTTAAGTGCAGCGATTTTTGAATCTCCAAAGGCCTGAAGAATTTACAGGAAGTATGACTTTTTTATGTAATAAGTAAGAGGGTGATTTTTTTTTCTCATACATACAGCAGATTTTTATGATGCAAAAATATTATAGAGACAGAATAGGATAGTGGTTGAGTGTGGCCTTCGAGTTGGGAAGACCAGCTTCTGACACATGCTGGCTGTGTGACCCAGGGCTACTTAATTAATCTCTCTGGGTTCCAGCTTCCTCATCTATAAATGAAAGGACTAGGTGGCCTCTGAGATTCCTCTTTCAATCTATGGTCCCATGATCCATGGGCAAATCTCAGCCTTTCAGAGACTTGAGTAACTCTCTGAGACCAATGAATGGTGGACTCGGAGGAGCATTGCTGACTTAGAGTCAAGAAAACCTGAGCTTGGATGCTGCCTTAGGTACTTACCAGCCTCTGAACATCAATTTCCTCATCTGTAAAATGGGTACAAAAATAGCACCTTCCTCCTAGGCGTGTTATGAGGATCAAAGGAGTTAACACATCGAAAATGCTTTGCAAACCTTAGAGTGTTAAATAAATGCTTGCTCTTATCATTATTTTCAAAAAATTATTATTATGTACTTTGTGCCTATTAATTAAATTATTAAATTAATTAAATATTAATTAAGCACTATGCTTAATTGCTGGGATACAAAATTTTTAAAAAGACAGTTCTTGCCCTCAGGGAGTTTATATTCTAACAAAAGGAAGAGAACAGCCTTATGAAGGAGATAGTACCAGGATCATTACCTCTATTCTACTGATGAAGAAACTGAGGGTCAGGGAGGTGTCTTGATTTGCCTAAATTGAGATTACAGGGCCTGACAAAAATTTCCATAGCATTTGAATTAAGGCCTGCAGAGCGTTTTCTTCATAACAATCTCATAAAGTAGACATTTTAGATAATTACAGGGGGGGCAATGTGGCATTATCAATTAGTTCACCCATACAAGTGCCTACTATGCGCTAAGCACAGTGGGATACAAAAAAGCAAAAGATAGTCTCTGACCTCAAGGAACTTACAGTCTAATGGGGAAACAACATGTAAATAGAGGGGAAGATCTGATTTAAAATTTTTTAACACTTTGTTTTTTCTCCAATTACATGTAAAAACAATTTTTAATATTCATTGTTAAGTTTTGAGTTCCAAACTCTAGTCTTCCCTTCTTCCCTTTCCCTTTCCTGAAATGGTAAGCAATCTGATATAGGTTATATGTGTGTAATCATGGAAAACTTTTCCATATTAGTAATTTTCCAGGAAAAAACAAGAGAGAGAGACAGAAATTAGAGACAGAGACAGAAAGAGATAGAGATCGAGACAGAGGAGGGGAGGAAGAAAAAGAAAAATAGTATGCTCCAGTCTGTATTCAGATGCCATCAGTTCTTTCTCTGAAGGTAGAGAACATTTTTCATCATGAGTCTCTGGGATTGTCTTGGATCATTGTATCACTGAGAATAGCCAAGTCATTCACAGCTGATCATGATAAAATATTGCTCTTACTGTGGACAGTGTTCTCCTGCTCCCTTCACTTTGTATCAGTTCATGTAAGTCTTTGCAGGTTTTTCTGAAATCCGTCTGCTCTTCATTTCTTATGGCACAATAATGTTCCATTACAATCATATACCAGAACTTGTCCAGTCATTCCTCAATTGATAAATATTCCCTCCAATTTTTGTATTTGTAAGTCCTTCCCTCTCCTTTTTTAAAATTTCTTTGGGATACAGACCTAGTAACAGTATAACTGGATGAATTCAGACTCTTGAAGATAAAACAATTATTGTCACAGCTCCTTGGAAAATGGACTGGGAACAAAAGAAACACCCTTTTTTACTAGGGATATGACCATTCCACTTTCAGGCTTCAGGGACAGAATGAGGTTAAGATGACCTGTAAGAATTGGTCTTTCATAAATCTACAGTCTAAGGCAGCTGAAAGGTTAGATCTCTGGAGTCAGCTCCTTATGGTGGGGAAGCTTCAGCTCCTTATGGTGGGGAAGCTCCAGCTCCAAGGTGTCATAAATGTCAATTAAGAGAGAGACCAGTAATGCTGACCTAGTTCTTGTTGGAAGGCACTGAGGCAGTGAACTTGGAGCCAGAATATCTTGGGTTCAAATCCTGCCTCTGCCATTTCCTAGCTATGTGACCCTGCCTCAGTTTCCTCATATGTAATATGAGCTGCAGAAGGAAATGGCAAACTGCTCTAGTGTCTTTGCCAAGAGAACCTTAATGGGGTTACAAAGAATCAGGCACAGTTGAACTGCAGTGGGTTTCTTTTAGGCTGGATGCCTTTGAGTGGTCATGAATCTCATAGACCTTGATGTAAGCCACACAGCATCATCCGCCCACAAAAGCATCCAGAGGACCTCCCTCTCTTAATCTCTAGGGAAACTCTCTCCTATTTTGAATGTACTCAAGATTTCCCCATGAGACACACACTCTTGATTTATGACTGACATGCAGAGATGACCTTTGGGGTTCCATCTTGTACAAACCTACTGCAGGAATGAAAGATGCTCATGTTGTAGGAGATGTCTAGATGGGCAGCTAAGATGAAATGTGCTGGATCAAAGTATTTTTGGTTGAAATGACCTTAGGGATCAGAGAGTCAGTCAGTCAGGATTTCTGAAGCAACTGTATATGCCAGGCAATTGTACTAAGTGCTGGTGATACAAGGACAAAGGTAGTCATTGTCCTCCCACTCTTTTAATTTATAGATCAGGAAAGAAGGCTCAGAGAAGGCAAGTCACTCAGCTAGTAGTAAAATCAGGAGTAGAGACTAATTCTTTTGACTCCCAAACTAGTGACCTTTCTACTACATCACACAATATAGGCTAATTCAATTTAACAACCATTTAGCAATCTCCAGGCACTAGGGATTATTGATAGTATTTTGGGAGGACCAGAACCGATTGTGTTGGTGTAGAGAATTCCCACTGAGGAAACTCCCTCTACCAATATAACATGGCCACTGATCTGCAATTTCTAGTCTTAAAGTCCAGTGATTTGCCCAGGGTCACAATTCAGTATGGGTCAGTGATTAGACTAGACTTGAACCCATTGCTTTGCGTTCTTTTCTCTCTTTCTCTCTCTCTCTCTTTCTCTCTCTCTCTCTCCCCAGCCCCCGCTCCCTATCAAAGGCAGAAGCTAACTTGTCCCTGCTCTCATTTACCATTGTTAAATATTTACTTGCCTTCTGCTACCCAAAATATTTTCACATGCAGGATACCAAATGTCCAGAGTGACCATTTGAATATGATTTTATTGGAGAGGGGAAGAGCTAAGAGTAATTAGTTACAAAATGTACGTCTAGTATTTCCCCAGAGTTCTGGTTCAGCAGGTTATGGGGCCTCCTCCCTGGAGTGAGTCATGCATGGGCAGAAGTCGCCACTGCCCCCCACCCCCACCCCCCGGGGCCCTGGACTATCCATAAGGTCCACTGGAAAAAGGAAGAGAATGTCTACTCAGCCATCAAGGACCAGGCTTCATGTACCAGTTCACTGCCTTTATACTCAGGATCACAGATCCAGGGCTAAAAAGGGATGTCAGAGGTGATCAAGTCCAATACTTTAATTTTACAGATGAACACAGAGGCCGAGGTTACACATATAGTACCTTTCCCAATTGTCAAGGCAGGATTTGAACTCCAACCTCCTTACTCCAGGGTCAGTGCTCTTCCCACTGGGAAGGCTTCTAGGACACTTGCATTTCAGGACCAAGCTTTCTCCATTCCCCAGGCTGTCTCTGGCCTGGCTACATCCTGTCCTCCTGCCTGGTATAGTCTCTCTTGCCCCACTCCTACTCTGGGACCCCTGCCCTTTATCTCTGGGATTTCAGGCTTAGGCTCGAGATTTCTATCTTGGTAGCTGATTGACGTCTCCTGGCCTGGGACATCAGAGGTGAAGGAGCCAGTCAGAGACACCAAGTGGGAACCCATCCCTTCCTATAAAATGCACCGCCCACTTTGGCTGCCTGAGCCAAACATGGCACACGGGTACATGGAACACGGGTATACAGACTCAGCGCTGAGGACACAAATTATAAGAGGAAATACCTTGGTCTCAAGGGACACAATGCTCCAATAATATCTATTCAATCTTTTCAGTCTTGTCTGTCTGACTCTCCCTGACCCCATTTGGGGTTTTCTTGGCAAAGACACTGGAGTGGTTGGCCATTTCCTTCTCCAGCCCATTTTACAGATGAGGAAACTGAGGCAAACAGGGTTAAATGACTTGCCCTGGGTCACACAATTAGTAAGTGTCTGAGGCCAAATTTGAACTCAAGATGACTCTTCCTGACTCCAGACCTGGTGCTCTGTGCACTATGGCGCCCCCTAGCCACCCTCTAATTATATATTATGTTCTACAGGGATGAATTTCTTCTTACTGAGATGGCCTGAAGACCACGTGTCTGAGGCTCCCTGGTGACCTACTTGGCTGCATCCTTTCCCCCACCCTTCCCTATCCATCTTTTGAGGTATTGTGCTAACCCCAGCCTGAGGGGGAAGATCAGCAGGTTCCCTAATTTTGGAGGGGCCAGCTCTTGCTCTAGTTTGGGGGGGGGGCAGGCACTGCCTTTGTAGCCTAACCTTTGTTGTCCCTATCTGCCCTTCAATATTTCTTAGGGGGTCTCCAGTTAAATTGGATGGCCTTCCCTCAGATATCCCAAACAAAAGAGCCTTAGCCTTGACTGGCTCATCTGGCCCTTCTGCAAAGCCTCCCTAAGTCTTAGCAGTCCACTCCAGAGACCCTTATGGTCCTGTCCATATAACCCTGGTCTTCAGGCTAAGCCTAGGACTCAAGAGTCATTGCAAGGGCAGTATAAAACTTCATGCAACCAGCTCTGGAGAGAGACAGAGACAGAGAGAGATACTGAAGAAAGAGAGAGAGGAAAGGGAGGGAAGGAGAGGGAGAGGGAGAGGGAGAGGGAGAGGAAGAGGGAGAGAGAGAGAAAGAGAGAGAGAGAGAGAGAGAGAGAGAGAGAGAGAGAGAGAGAAACAGAGACAGACAGAGAGACAGAGAGAGAGGGGGAGGGAGGGAGAGGAAAAACAGAGAGAGAGGAGAGACAGAGAGAAAGAGACAGAGAGAGGGAGAGGAGAGAGGGAGAGAAAGAGGAGGAAGGAAGGGGAAAGAGAGCGCCCAGGAGTGAGCCTTGGGACACCTGACATAGATTAATGACTATTTGCCATGAGTGAATAGAATCCATTAGACAGTGACCTTCTTGAGGGCAGGGATCATCTTTTCTGCCTTTCTTAGTATCCCTAGCACTTAGGACAGTGCCTGGCACAAGAGGTACTTTATAAATGCTAGTAGACTGACTATGTTCAGGCAGTTAATTAAGGATCAGTAAATAGAGCTCTGGATTTGAAGTCAGAAGACCCAGGTTCATACCTGCCTCAGACATTAACTGTGAAGCCTTAGGCAAACCACTCTGTCTCAGTTTGCTCATCTATAAAATGGGAACAATACTAGCACCAACTTGACAGGATGCTTGTGGGGATCAAATGATATTATATATCTACCCATGTATAGGTATACATATGCACACTTATATCCCCATACACACACACACACACACACACACACACACACACGGATGTTTTCCAAGCTTTAAAGCCGTTGTTGTCTGTCCATTTTCAAAGGATCGATGACACCCCAGCCATTGCTGGCATGCCTTGACTTGTGGTGAATTGGATTTAAGTGAGGCAGGGTTACGCTAAGTGGCTGGCCTCACACTCCTCTTCAGCCATCCAAGCCCGGTGGCAGGACGGGGTCAGGATGACTGGCAATGGCCTGGGCTGCAGTGACGACTTTGGCATCTACAATGCCCAGCCAAGCTCTGGGGGCTGCACAACACCTGCTCCAGCTGCCTTCATAGCCATTGGACCCCATTGTTTTCATCCGCCCATTCTGATGAGGGGAGTCTTCACAAGCGTGGTGTAGACACCCCTCTAACTCTCTGATGGATCTGAGTTCCAGTGCTTACCCTCAGTCTGGTTTAGGTGGGTGTGGCCACTGAGGCTGCTACAGCTTCTTGGGGCCCAGGTGAGGGCTGCGTGGCAGGTGACCATCCAAGGGGATGAGCAGCCATCTCACCAGTGGTGCTAGGCCTCCTGGAACACCCCATGTGCCCCTTTAATTTTTAAAGCCATATATATGCTATTATTAGGACCTCCCCATAGCCACATGGCTAGTTAGTGTCAGAGTGGGATTTGAGCCCAGGCCTCTTGATTCCAAGTCCAGCATCCTCCCCGTGTGCCTCAGTTTACCCCTTGCAATCTTTTGGGGGTGGAGGGTGGGGGAGATGAAAAAGGAATCCAGCCAGAGAAGCCAGGCCCCTCTTCCCCCAGCCTGCAAGGGCTGCCTTCCCCACCTGTGTGTGCCTCCCTTTCCAGGGGCTTTCTGGCTGTCTGGTCTCCCGGCCAAGAGGCTGTCTGTCCCCTGTGGTACTCCCCCCTGCTTTGTGCTGATAGCTTAATGGGCTCTTCCCCTCCACACTCGGCAGCTGCTTTTCATCAAATCCTCTGCATTCCCTCCCTGCCTTCTCCCCTCTGGCTGTCTCCTAGACAGCTCTGAATAATGAACACTCCCTCATTCCTGGACAAGGTGCCCGGTTCCCAGGAATCAAGGGGGAAGAAAGAAAACCCCCTTTCAAGGCAGTACCACACCTGCAAGTGTTTTTCTAGTCAGTGGAAATGTTATTCTAAATGTGAGCCACCTGTTCTGGGGGTTGGAGGGGTGGGGGAGTCACCTGGAGGAGAACAGGGGCGTCTGGGCCCCTCCATACTCTCACCTCTCACACTTTCAACCAAATAGCTCTTTTCCCAGAATGCTCTTTATAAGGCTGGCTCTGTCCAGGCCACTCTAATGAGGTTAGGGCTCTCTCTTCAGTCCCTGCCCTAAGCCCTGCTAGAAGAGGGTGTTTTCTACCCCTGCCATAAAATATATTTTATAATTATTGAAAAAAAGTGCCCTGTCTATTCAATCTTTTTCATTCAAATCCTAGACCCAAATGTTCTCAATGCTTTTTTGGTTTGGTTTGGTTTTTCCATCTTGGACTTTAATGGTCCAGCTTAGACACTGATTATGGCCCTGGGCAAATCTCTCCAATCCTCTGTGCCTCCATTTCCATTTCTGTAAAATGAAGGGTTGGAGCAGAAGGCCTTCAGAGTCCCTTCCAGCTCAGCCTGGACCAGTCACTTAAGCTCTGTGGGCATCAGGTTTTTCACCCATCAAATTCGGAAGTTGTGCTGGAAGACCCTTCTACCTCTCAATCGATGAGCCTATGAGCTTAGGACCTGATTGGATCAGAGCATTAAATCCTCCTCTGATGCCACCTACCTGGGTGACCTTGAACAAGTGACTTTACCTTCTCTGGGTTTCTGGGAGGGGGTGGGGGAGTCCTGAGTCGGATGACATCTTAGTCCCTAAATGGATGATCTGAAATACAGGGCCTGGGGAAAGAGAAATGTAAAGTATATTGGGGTATATAAAGTGCTTGGCAAAGCTTGAAAATTATTTATTAATTATCGTTGACCAATCCGCGGTTGTCTAGTTTCACGAGTCCAAAGTCAGTGTGAAAATGTGCCTTCTCTGTTTCTCCCAGGCCCAGGACCAGGAGAGGGTTTGCCCCAGGAGCCCAGAACGTATCACTTAGCAGGCTTTGGCAAACCCTTCTGTGATGTGCATGCTGGTGGGGCCAGAGGTCCCCAGACTAGGGTTCGGTTGTCTAGGAAACAGCAGCCCGATCCCCCATTCTGGGTCAAATGGAGCCATTACGAGCGAGCCGCAAAGTGAGGAGGAGACAGAAGCATCCATGATTTATGACTTCCAAGGAATCTTTTTTTTCTTCTTTTTTTTAAGTCGACTGCCCTGGAGAGTGTTAATCAAGGAGGCTCATACAGAAAGTTGACCCAGTGCCCATTCTCCCCCATCTTGGGCCATACCTTTGTGGTAGAAATGTGCAGAATTCCTCACATCACAGCATCTTAGGGCTGGATGAAAGCCGTCCCTGGGCTTCAGGGGAGCATCAAATGTATGTCTTTTCAGGCTGATAGGAGTCTGGATCAGAAGGCAGAGAACTTGGTTCTAGTGACCTGTGTGAGCATGGGCGGTCAAGTCCCTTCCTCTGGATGACCCCTGGGGTCCCTTCCTGCTCCATATCCTATGCCCAGTGCTCTCCCCATGCAGGCAGGTCCTAGACTTTGAAGTAGAAGGCTTTTTGTTCTTGGGGAACATGGAATGGGCACGTGCCCGTGGAATTGTCCTGCTGGATATCCAGCCTGTCAAACCCTGCCTCGAAGGATGTCAGGATTGCACTTTGTTCTACTTGTCTCCAGAGGTCAGAATTAGGGGCAATGGAGTAAAGAGGCAGATTAAGCTCAGGGTACAGAAAAAACCAAAAAACTCTCCTAGTAATCAAAGCTATTCCAAAGGTTGTGGGTTCTTCTTCACTGAAAGTCTTTAAGAAAAAGTTGTTGTTTGTCCTTCATTCTGGAATAGGACCATGACAACGGGAATGTGAGGCCATGCCTTGCAACTGACCTCAATTAAAGAAAATTCAAGCAAAGGAAGGAAAGAAGGAAGCAAATATCCATTAAACACCTACTGTGTGCTGGGTACTGTGCTAAGAGCTTTGAAAATATCTCATTTGATCCTCACAACAACCCTGGGTGATAGGAGCTATTATTATCCCCATTTTACAGATGAGGACACTGAGGCGGGTGGTGGTTAAGTGACTTGCTCAAGGTCACACAGCTAGTGTCTGAGGTTAGATTTGAACTCGGGTCTTCCTGACTCCACTGCACCACCAGCTGCCAGGGTGATTGCTTATTGGGTATGATGTAGAAGGGGATCTTGTTCAGAGACAAATTGGTCTTGATATCTCTCAGTAGCCCCTGAGATCTGAGATTGCAGGATTCCATGGAACTCTTACCTGACCACACCTACTACTGCTTTCTCTTAAGCTGCTTTAGGCTTCTCCCTTCCCCCTCACTCCTGGGTCTACCACAGGGGACTAACAACCTATGACCACAGTGTAAGGGTGAGGGAGACTTGGCCAAAGAGGAATCAGCTCTGGAGCCATGTGGATGTTGGGAAAACCTGCCATGGGAATGTCCAGTGGAGGCCACGGCTCTACACAACGTGACTATTTCAGGTCCACTTGCCTGAATGGTAAAGGAACAGTTTTGAGCCACACTAACCCCAGAATTGGGGGTATTCAAAAGGCACTGTCAAAGTAAGCCTTCTATCTCTTCCTGGCTTGATTGTGTTTGAATGAGGTGAGGAGGAGGAAAGGGAACAAGGAGACAGGGAGCTGGGGCGGGGAGAGAGAAGTGAGAGAGACAGAGACAGACTGAGAGACAGAGACAGAGAGACAGAGAGAAAAAGAGAGAGGGAGTGGGAGAGGAGAGAGAGAAATAGAGGGAGAAACAGAGAGACTGAGACAGACAGTACCTTATGTCCCCTATGGGGTTTGATGTTGTTTGTCCCGGCTGTGTCTATCCTCTCCTGCCTTAGGTAAAAAAGCATTAGGGACCCCATTGACCAGGCTATGATCTCGTGGGTCTCAAAAGGCTGGAAGAGCTTCAGGGGCCTGGGAACTGGGCTCCATACCAGAGTCTGTGAGCAGACAAGCTGACTGAGAAGTAAAGCCCTGACTGACCTGCTCCACCTGGCCCAGCAGAGGATTATGTAAAGGTGGCGGGGGACGGGGACGGGGACGGGGACGGAATGACCAAGGCTTCCTAGCGACCACTGTCAGCTTGAGCCCACTCTCCCCAGGAATTAAGGTGAGTATCTTACTAGTGAAGGGAGACAATATGTATTTCTGTTCTTGTTTTATCTTCTTCAGTAAATATTCCCTCATAAATACACAATGTTAATTGGTTAAATGATACTGGGATGAAAACCACTGGAGGGCATTAATAATATATAAGAGACACTACTGTAGTTAGTGATTAATGTTGGGGTGAACACCCAAGGTTAGGGGCTCAAGCCAAGATCATGAGGAGAACCCCACTGACCCTGAGGACCCCTAGAACTCTGCTGGGGCAGCTAGGAGGGACATGACTAGCTGCCTTCTGCGGACCTGACTCGTCAGCGCAAATTGGAATAGGGATGATAAAGGCTGCTTAAAGATGTGGGAGTGCAAAGTGACCTTGGAAGTCACTGAGTTCAGCTCCCCCATTTTGCAGATAAGGAAATGGGAGCCAAAAAAGTTAAATGACTTACTCAGGGTCACACAGCTAGAAAGTCTATGAGGCAAGATTTGAACCTCAATGCTCCTGGCTGCAGGTTCAGCATTCTGTCCATTATACAGTTCTGCCTTTTAACTTACCCTTCCTGGGTCTACCTCTTTAGGAAGAGCTCCATTAGACAAGGCTCCAAGAGCCCATAGACCGCTCCAGAGATTTCTGCCCTCCTCTTCTAGACCTCCAGGCTCACTTCTCTTGGGAGTGCCCTCTCTCTCCTGCCCCCAATCACTTTTGCTCTGCATCTGGAGAGAAGGAAATGCTCCTTCCCCCCTCTGCCATAATTGTTTACAGGTTTGGGGGCTGGCAATGGGAAGAAGGAAAGAATGACCAACCAGTGTCTCCCAGAACTTTGATTGACTTTCCTGCTAAAAAAAAGTTGGCCAATAGCGCAATAGAGGGCAAGAGATATATGGGTCATCTAGGAAATTGTCCTCCTTGTCTCTTGCTTGGACTATTGAAATGGTTTCCTAATTGTCCTCTCTGCCTTAAGTCTTCCGTCGCTCCAATCCATCTTCCACTGAACTGCTTCAGTGATCTTCCCAATGGGCAGGTCCAACCATGCACCCTCCTACTCAGTAGACTCCTGTAGCTCCTTCTTACCCCCAAGATCAGATATAAACTAGAGTTGGCATTTACAGCTCTTTCCGCCTTGAGTCCTTCCCATCTTTCCAGTGCTTTTAAACCCAGGCTTCCCACCAGTAGAAATGGAACCTTGGCATACTATGTTCTTGCCAGGTTAAGATGGCAGCCTCTCTCAATCAGGACCATTGGGGACTCCTTTCCACCTTTCTGCCTTGTCCTGGAAAGCTCTGCTCCAGAACTCCCTTAAGGGGGGTCCCTAGTGGATTTCCTTCCTTGTTCTAATTTGGAGGTGTTACCTGTTACCCTCAGTCAATCAACAACAACAGTAATAATAGTAGTACCTAGTATTCACAGAATGCCTCTTAGGAGACTGCTTTCTTTACAAATATTATCTCTTCACAACAGCCCTGTGAGGTAGGTGCTATTATCATCTGCATTTTATAGTTGAAGAAACTGAAGCAAACAGAGGTTAAGTGACTTTCTCAAGGTCACACCACTAGTAAGTGTCTGAGGCTGAATTTGAACTCAAGTTTTCCAGCCTCCTGGCCCAGCCTCTATCTGCTGCTTCACCTTGCTGCCTCTCTTAAGAGCTTATTGGGGGATAGGCTGGGAATAGGACATAGAAGCAAAACAGGCCCTGACCTCAAGTTCACATTTTAATGGGGAGCTTAGTCTGCCCTAATGTAAGTGGGGCATAGGGTCATCATTTAGAACTGGGTGAGACCTTAGAGGCCATTGATTCTAACCCCCTCATTTTACAGAGCTGGAAACTGAGGCCTGGGAGTTCATAGGGTCATAGAACCACAGAGCTAGAAGGAACCCTCTTGTCCATTTCATCCCCATTTTACAGAGGAGGAAACTGAGGTCCCTGGAGGTGAGATGTCTTGGATTTCAAGACCATGCAGATGGTCCACGATCATGAGCTGAGCCCTTCTGTCAGGTGTTTGTTGTTCACCCTTGATTTTTGAAGACGACCAATGATAATCCCAGGTGATGTTGACTTATGGGTGAGGCAGAGCTACACAAGACTGTCAGCCTTGCTCTCTCTTCCAGACTCATTCAAGTCCAGTGGCAGAACAAGAGTTAAGATGGCCCCGGGTGATGGCCCAGGATGCAGTGGAGGCCTTGGCATCTCCGATGTCTGATCAAACTCTCAGTGCCCCACAGCCCCTGCTTCAGCTGCCTTCATGGCTTCCCATCTGCCCCTTCTACTTCCTCTAGTAGAGGAAACTGAGGGATTTGAGGCCTTCTGGTCACCCTCAACCCTCAAGCCTGTCGGTCCAAATAGTTTTACTGGGGCATGGCTACTGTACCTGCTGCAGTTTCTTGGAGCCACAGGTGAGGGTTGGGTGGCAGGTGGATGCCCAAGGTGGATGAGCAGCCCTCTCACCAGAGGTGCTAGCCCTCCCTGAACACTCCATGCACCAAGTTATGAGGGAAGAAAAGGTTCTGGGATCCAGAGGCACAAAGTTGGGGCAATCCTACTGAAGCCTGGGATTCACTTTGCTCTTTCCAAACTCGGGTGCCCTGTGGAATGGCCTTCTCCCAAGCCCGGGCCACTCCCAGGCCCATTCTTCCTCCTCCCTGAGACACCCCGCCCCCTCCCCCGTTCCTGGATGGCCTTTACTCCACTCTGCAGTCTTGGGAGTGGGACTTTGTCTTCTGTTTGCAGACTTACTTCCAATCAGTTGTTTGTTGGGTTTTACTCATAACCACTCTGGAGATTCAGCAAACATCTCTGACAGATGAGGGCATGAGGCAGGCAAGACAATGGGAAGATTACCCCACTATATAGGGCTGACGACTCTGGTTGGGGATGGCCTCTTCGCACAGGAAATGCCTTCATTTTATTTCCCTCATTTCTGCATTTTAAGTAAGACAGCGACTGGAGAAGCAGGAGGGGGTGGGGAGATCACAGGGCCATTGATTTAGCACTGGAAGCATCTTGGAGGCCACTGAGGCCAGTTCCATCATTGTATTAACAGTAGCAGTAAGAAGCATTCTACCTGTTACTAAGTTCCAGACACCATGCCAGGCACTTAACAGTTGTTTTCCCATTTGATGCTTACGACAGCCCCGGCAGGTAGGTGCTATTATTAACCCCATTTTACAGATGAGGAAACTGAGGCAAACAGAGGTCAAGTGACCTCGTTAAGTGTTTCAGGCTCCATGTAAAGTCAGGTCTTCCTGACTCTGGTATCCAATTTGAACCCAAGGATTTTTTGGAGGAACCAAGAATGTTTTATAAAGAAGACCTGGGGTAGGGGGGAGAGAGGCATGATTACTCCTTCCAATTTTTTGAGGGACTAGAATATGGAAAAGGGACAATTAAGTGTGTTCTGGGGTAGTCAGGTGGTGCAGTGGATTGAGCACCAGGCCTGGAGTCAAGAAGACCTGAGTTCAAATTTGACCTCAGACACTTACTAGTTGTATGACCCTGGGCAAGTCACTGTACCCTATTTGCCTCAGTTTCCTCATCTGTAAAATGAACTAGAGAAGGAAATGGCAAACCACTCCAAGTATCTCTGCCAAGAAAACCCCAAATAGGGTCACAAACAGTCAGACATGATGGAAACAACTGAAAACAACAAGTATGTTCTGCTTGATTCCAGAGGATAAAGCTAGGAATTAAACAAGCTGAAATCACAGAACAAGAGATTTCAGCACAATATCAAGAAAAATTTCTGAAATAAATCAAGTTATCCAAAATTGGAATGGTTTCTTCAGGGATAATGGGGGAAGAAAAGCTGTATTTTGTATCAGAGGACCTGGGTTGGAATATTGGCTATCACATATGACCTATATGACCTTGGATAAGTCACTAAATTTCCTTGTGCCTCAATTTCCTCATCTGAAAAGTGAGGGGATGACCTCAAAGACCCTAGGCAGTTCTATTTTATCACTGGGGTCTTCAATGGGCATCTCTACCTGGGCATTATAGTCTCTCCAGCTTCCAACAAAGCAGAACTCAGGGGCCACCACCTACTCCAAGCTTTAGCTAATCCCTTTCTTGGGCCTTTCTCAACCTGGCTCATGCCACCAATGTTGACCTTCTTCTCCTATTGGTAAGTTCCTTCTCCAAGGGAGGGAATGCTTCATTTTGGGGCTGGGCTCAGGTCAGCCAGACTTCATTGTCCTCTGGACTTCCTCACCAGTCTCCAGAGAAGGTGCTTTCCTCCACACAGGTCCCATCCCTTTGCATTTTCTTTTATGAGTTGTCTTTCCCAATTAGAATGGAAGCTCCCTGAGGGCAGGAATTATTCCTCATATATATTTGTATCCTTGGTGTTTAGAGGACCAAGAGAAGGGAAGAAACATTTATTAAATGCCTGCTGTTTTCCAGGCACTGTACTAAACACTTTATAAATATTATCTCATTTGATTAGCACAGGGCCAGGGCCTAAGGAAAGCTCGTTGCCTTACCTTGTGCTGATCCCTCTGGTCATTAATTCTCTCTTTTTAAAAATGACTTTGTATTACTTTGTGTATATTTTTCATGTCCTTTCTTGTGTCCTTGCTGTATCCCTCCAGTAGGATGGAAATCCCTTGAGGACGGGGCATCCCCAGTACCCAGCTCAGTGCCTGGCATCCAGTTGGCACAGACTAAATATTGATTGAACTGAATTGAGTCCAATATTGTGGAAGGTACTTTATTCCAGAAATAGGTTGGGCCAGATGGTCTCTGTGTTCTGTTCCCAGCTCAAGATTCTGTGATTCTGTGAATGAAAACTCTTCTTCCTCAGCCCTTGGAGAAGAAAAGCCTTATTAGTTGTGCCCCACCAAGACCCCATGATTCATGAGAAGACCCCTCCACCTTATTCTATTCCTAGCCAGAAATATGTTGTCTTTATTTCTTTATTTTTTTGTAAAAATGTCTTTTTAAATTTTAAGGATCACTAAATTATTATTCTGACTCTACTTTTATTTTTTTTTATTTTTTATTTTTTTAAAACAAATGCTTTATTAACTTCTGTTTTACATCATTAATTTCCACCAGATTTTGAGTTACAATCATTTTCCCCCTGTTATTCCCCTACCCAACCTCCCAGAATAGCAGTACCACAAGATATCATTTCCTCCAGTCTGCTCTCTCCCATACCTTCTCCCATACCCCCTTCGACTTTTCCATTAGAGGAAGGTGAATCTTTGTGTCCCAATGCCTGCACATCTTATCTCCCAATTATAAGCAAAAGAGTATTAATAATAGTATTTATATATATTTTAAACATTTAATGTTAAGACCTCGAATTTCAGATCCATTTCCTTCCTCCCTTGTCACCCATTCCCTCTTGGGAGATAAGTAATTCAGTATAAGTTGTACATGTCTAGCTGTGCAAAACATTATCATAGTAGATATATTGTACAAGGCTGCTTATAATTCCCTCCCACTCATCCCACCCCCCACCTGGTCCATTCCCTACATGATCCTGTCCCTCTTCTATAGTGGGTACTTCCAACCTCCCCTCCCCCAAGGATGCCCTCCCATCCATCATCCCTCCTCTCATCCCCCTTCCCCTATCCTGCTGCAGGTTGAGATATCCCATTTAGTATGTATGTCATTTTCTCCCTGAACCAAATTCAATGTGAATGTGGTTTTGCCTTTTTAGCCTTCCTATTCTCCCCCTCCTTTGCAACCACTTCCCCTTGCTTCTTCTACATGAGATAGTTTACCCTAGCCTGTCTCTCCCCATCTCCTCTTGCCACTTTCCTCTCTCACCTCATAATTTCATCCCTCGAGTATTCTCCCTTCCCAACAATTCAACCTATGCCCTCTATCCATATATAACTGTAACCATATACACACACATTCACATATGTATTCATATGACCACACACCCTTCTTCCATTATTTTCATAGTAAGAAAGATATCATCAGTCACAGTTATTGCTTTTCCATATAGGAATGTAAATAGTTCAACTTTGATAAGTTCCTTTTGATTTCTTTTCCCTGATTACCTTCTCAGGCATCTCTTGCTTCTTGTGTCTGGATGTCAAATTTTCTATTCAATTCTGGTTTTTTCCTCAAGAATGCTTGAAAGTCCTCTATTCCACTGAATGACCATATTTTCCCCTGAAACAAAATATTCAGTTTTGCTGGGTAGGTGACCCTTGGGTTCATTCCCAGTTCTTTTGCCCTCTGGAATATCATATTCCATGCCCTTCTATCCCTCAGTGTAGAAGCTGCCAGGTCCTGGGCTATTCTGATTGTGTTTCCACAATATTGAAATTGTTTCTTCCTGGCTGCTTGTAGTATTTTCTCCTTGATCTGGGGATTCTGGAACCTGGCTATAATATTCTGGGAGTTTTCTTTTTGGGATCTTTTTCAGGAGGTGATTTGTGGATTCTTTCAACCTCTTATTTTGCCCTCTGGATCTAAAACATCAGGGCAGTTTTCCTTGAGAATTTCTTGAAGGGTGATTTCTAGGTTCTTTCTTTGATCATGGCTTTCAGGTAGTCCAATAATTTTTAAATTGTCTCTCCTGGATTTATTTTCCAGGTCAGTGGTTTTTCCCATGAGATATTTCACATTGCCTTCTAATCTTTCATTTGTTTGGATCTGCTTAACAGCATCTTGATTTCTCATAAAGTCATTAGCTTCCATTTGCTCCAGTCTAACTCTGAAGGAATGAATCTCCTCAGTGAACTTTTGAGATTCTTTTTCCATCTGGCAAATTGACTTTTTAAGGCATTCTTCTCCTCATTGCCCTTTTGGGCCTCCTTTGCCATTTGAGTTAGTCTATTTTTTAAGGTGTTGTTTTCTTCAGTCAGGCTGTTGACCCTCATTTCATACTTTTCCTTCATCCTTCTCATTTCTCTTTCCAATTTTTCCTCCACTTCTCTTATTTGATTTTTAAAGTCCTTCTTAAGGTCCTCTATGGCCTGCAACCCGCTCATGTTTTCCCCTGGGGCTTTTGGAGCAGGACTTCTGACCTCACAGTCCTATTCCCACTCTATGCCCCCAAAATAGGAGTCTAGGGTTGCATTTTTCTGTTTCCTTTGCCTTGGCATGTTGCCACTCGATTACCTGACTTTTGGGCTTGTTGCCACACTATGGCTTTAAGGCCAGATAGAGGAATTTTCGTCCCGAACGTGTCGGGGGCAACTTCCGTTTCTGGCAAGCTGTAAACCCACCCACGACTTCCACCCTAGATCACAATCCAGATCCAGGGAGGTTAAAGCAAAAGTGATTACCCCCCCAAGACTGATCACTGGATCTCCCTACAGTTAGCATGCAGGCTGGGAGTTGGAGCTGCCTCTGAAAACTACAAAATGGCGTGTCTCCTCAGCGGCTTCTAGCCCCCAGGGGAGGGAGCTGACGCATTCCCCAAATACTGGTCCCAAAGTCCATAGGACACTAACCTCTTACTTTGTCCTAGGCATGTCTATGTTGATAATTCTGAAGTCGCCACAGCTCCTGGTGTTCTGGGGTTCCTCCAGCCGGCTGCTGGCCCTGCTGCCCCGGGGCTAAAACCTCGGCTCACGGGGACCTCAGCTCCGGCTCGGCTCGGCTTCCCATGCTCTGCGCGCTGCACGCTGCCAGGTCCCAGACCACTGCGCTGGTCCTTCCTGCCGGGCTGCTGGGCTGTCCTCAGCGGGAGGTTAGCTTCTCTGTGTCGTTCTGTGGGTGCTGGGGCTCCAGAAGTTGTTCAGAGTCCCCTTTTACATAGTTTGGGGGGAATCTGGGGGCAGAGTGGCTTGGACGAGCTGTTTCTACTCCGCCATCTTGGCTCTGCCCCCCCCGCCCCGCCGACTCTACTTTTAAAAGAAAATTAAGATCATACTGATGCCTTTGGTTTTTATATCATAGTCATTTCCAGATATTCCCCCTCCTTCTTCCCCAGTAGCCTTTTCCCTGGTATCAACAACCAAAACAACCCAACAGTTAACCAAAGCCAACTGACACATCAACACTCCCTTCTCCCTATCCTACAGCATATGCAACATTCCATAACCATATTCCCTCACCCTTTGGAAGAAAGGAAGAAAGCCAGAAAGCCAGACCAGTGTAATCTCCCCCCAACTGGCAAAAGAAAGGGCAAAACGTAAAATCAAAGATGTCAGAGCTGAGATACTACTGCTCAAAGAAAGACTTTTGAGTACTTTAGTCCAGGGTCTGTTAGGAAGGGGTGGCCACCTCTGTCCCTTCCTGTTCTTGGACCCTTTACTCTTCTTCAGGGAAAATGGTGAAGGGGCTCAGTCTGTGTCCCTTGGAGGGATGCCGAGATCCCTGGGTCACTGAGACCCATGTGGCCTTTACATGTGGGTGTGTACACACATGCAGACATATATACATGCTCCCATGCATATACATGTATGTGTACATACATCTATTTTCCCACATGCATATCTATATGCATTGTCATACGTTTATTATAGATTTTTTATATATACACACACATGCATGTATACACAATGCACATATGTATGTGTGCGTGCACCGCATGTGTATACACACCTGTATATACACATAGACTCACATATGCCATATATTCCTATTTCTATACACATACGTGTACATCTATATTCACTGTCACACACACATATCATAGATTTTATGCACACATACACAAGGCTTTCCTTCCCTCCTGAGGTGTGTTGGCTCCTAAGTCAATAATCTATTTCACAGTAGCCTAGCTTTGTTGTTGTGGTTTTTTTTAATGGCCTGCTTGCTATGGGGTCTTTATTCCTGGTTTGACTGTGAAAGCCTGTAAAGGAGAATTGGAAGGACCATGTGGTTGGGGGGGGGGTGACAAGAAGGGGGAGCCAGGTCATAGTAAATTCCCTTTCCTCCCTCCTGTAATCTATATAAAGAAGGCATGTTGTTGAACACGGTTCCTAGGCTATGGGTTGGGTCCCAAGCAATAGGCAATATATTACCCCATGAAGAATTATAATAGTAATAAATGTCTAACATGAAATGAGCAGGGGAGGTCTTGCTCTGTTCCATGAGCCTGAATTTTCATTGGAAATTTTTATAGGAGATTCAGGCAATTTTTAAAAGCTGATAAGTTCAGGTATATGGCAAGAAATAGCCAGGGAAAACAGGCAATGAGGCATTTGGGCATTGGAAAAGAAAAGGTTCTTTCTTCTTGGTATCCTGCTAGGATGTTGAGTATCACTCAGTGACAGTACAAGGCTGGATTTCAGAGAGCGCCAGGATTGGAAGGGCCCTCTAAGCCCATTCAGATCAAGCCAGACCTGAACAAGAATCCCCACCTGCAGCATCACTTACAGTCACCAGTTATGACGCCTGGGACGTACAGCCCTCATTAGGTTCTCAGACCGGTTGTAGAAGGAGAGATCCCAGGACACCAGCCCCTACAGCGGAGGAGGCTTCTTCTTGGGCAGGAGTTGACCTTTGAGGATTGGGGAGGGGGAAAGGAAATATCCTCAGATAGCATCCTGGTTGAACTAATTCTTAGTCAATAGCTTTTTCCCCTATTACTGAGGGAGTGAAAGTGCTATTGAAACGTAAATACAAAAATGCTATGATTGCATGATCTTTTAAAATCAGTATTTTACGTGTATATTTTGAACCCAGGCAGTACCAGGTACAGCTTTGAATAAAGCATATTATCATGTATATTTGGAGGGGTCACTGGTGTATTCATCTTTTGGCAACAAATTTGTGCTACTTTTCCTAAGAACTATGGTCTAGAACTTAGAAGGGAAATGTGTTCATGGTAATTTTTTGCACTACTATGAGGCATTTGAACCAAAAATTACTTCCCTGTGTTGCTAGCTGCTAGCTTTTTCATCACCTCCATTGGTGTAACCTTTCTGTTGTTCATTATACTGAGTGAGCAAAAGTTTTGGTTCATGCTTGAGCCAAGTTGGGTTTTGATAGATTGGATTTCTTTTGACTGTGCAGATAACTACCATTTCCCATAGCCTCTTTCTTCAGAGGTTTTATCTCTTTTCCTCTAACTTCTTTACTTCTTAAGCCTCTATGGCAAAGATTTTGATAGATATTGAGTTGTTGAGTTTGTTTTTTGCACAGTATTGACTCCTGTCATCTTGACGTTTAGGCTTCCACTTCAAATTGTTAATTAAAGGAATCAAGAAGTTACTAAATACTTTTGCTTCCCAGATTCCATCCCACATGTTTCTTTCTCATTGCCTTTAGTCAAGATTGCTACTGGGAATACCGGTTAGATATTGACATAATCTTCCAGGGGTTTCCTCCATTAGATTGTAAGCCCCTTGACATCAAGTACTGTCTTTTGTCTATTTTTGTATCCTTAGGGTTTGGCATAGACTCTTAGTAGGCACTTAATAAATGTTGATTGATTCTCAAGCTGCTTCTGCCATGGTGGTATCTGATGTCTGTTCTTCACAATCTCCCTAAATTGTTCTGCCTTGCCTCCTATGGTCCATCCCATGGCAACAAGCACAGCATATACTGCTGTATTTATGATCAGAAATGTTTTTATAGATACTCCATCTCATGACTCCTGGGCATGTTTTTCTGGCTGCCCTCCAAAACTGGAATGTTCTCTCTCATCTTCTCTGCCTTTTGGTTTCCATGGCTTCCTTCAAGTCCCAGTTTAAAAGTCTACCTTCTACAAGGAGTCTTTCCCAGTCCAGAAATGTCACCTGTAGCAGGTAGTACTTCAGTTGAATTTTAAAGTGAGTCAAGATTCTAAGGTTAGGAGAGATACTATTCAAGGCATAGGGGCACAGAGTAATGAACATCATGTGAGAGGAACAGAAAATGGGCCAGTATGACTGGATTACAGATTGTGCATGGAATGGAATAATGTATTAAAAGACTGGGAACATAGAAAGGAACCAGATTGTGAAGGGCTTTAAATGCCAAGTCTAATCTGTCCTGTAAAATAAGGTTTGAACTCGACCAATGTCCTCTAAGGTGTTTCATGACTCCTTGTCTATGATCTATGACTCTGACAATCTATTACTTTGGACTCCCACACCAAGACTCCCCATCACTTGTATAAACAATTGAGAACTGATAAGATGGTGCCTCTTTCCTATTTAGACGTTTTATTTATTGAAAGGGACAATTATAAGAAAAGTAGAAGATGAAAGATGAAAAGCCTCAGAGAAGATGTTTGGGGAGAAACACAGACAGTTCCAAAAGGATGTGAGAGAAAGAAGTCTTCTAAAAAAGTACTTACTGACTGAAAAGATGGCCAAAATGCCTTGTTTCCTAGCAACTCATTTACATATGACTATTATGAGACCTTGGAGGGTGAGAGCTAGAAAGACCTGATGACTGTAACATTTTTGTGACTATGGAATAATTGTATATTGCCTATTTTTGGCATGCATGGCAGAAATGTGAATTTCGATTTCTCGCCATAAGATAGAAGTGAGTCAGTTTATCCAAAGAGACCATGTTCTGAGGCAGGTAAAAATCAGGGACCAAGAGAAGCAGAGCTGAAAACAGAGGCAGAGAAGAAGAGATTGATAAAGGAGACTGAAAAAGCAGAGTAGAAGAGGAGGAATCAAGACCGTCCCCTGCTGCTTGAAGAGAGAGCTCTGTTGAATCTAGCTGAGTGGATGACTCAAAAAAAGCAAAGAAACAAACAAGCAAACCCAAAAACCTGAGAGTTGGGAGAAGAGTTTAAAACCTTCATTGATTTCTCTGCTGAACTGACTAGATCCTATCTCCCAAGGGATTTGCATCTATTGTGGAGAGCTGAGCTGGTTGTAAGAAATGCTTTGTTATCTGGAGCTGATTATAGAAAAAGCATCACTCTTGGGAATTGACTGGAGAAAAACAAGAATCCTATGCTATTGAATAGAGGTCTTTGGGTGAAAGGCAATGCTTGTCTGCCTTGTCCTTTGTGGCCATCTAGGGCTTGAGAGGTGAACCCCCTCCCCCCAGACCCCAGCTAAGAGAACAGATATGAATAGTTCTATAAATCCCAGGCTAAGAGAAACTGCTTTTAGCTAAAAGAATATAATACTGCTCTACAGATCAGCCAAGGAACAGTTCAAGTCAGCAAAGCAGATGACTTTTGGTGTATCCAATGACATGAGGGCCTGCAGATCAGTTATGAGGCATCTCAGGCAATGGGTTTCCACTCTCATGTGTCTCCCTGCTAAGGTTCTATAAGTTTGTGCTTGTTCTTCCCCAAAGACACTGTGTGCGTTAGTGGGACAGTGTGACCTTGGTATATGGCTGAACTGTTATGATTATGTTTTTATATTCTGTGTGCAAATGTTTCATAATTAAGAGTTAATGGTGTCATGGCTGCTTTCTTAAGTGGGGAGACTACCAGTAGGGGCTCAGCCACTACTGTTGTAAGCAGTAGCCATTTAACTCCCGCCCTCCCATTCACACCAGGATGACTCTTAGGGTCCCAAAATGAGTCTCAGCTATGTGGCTGCACCCTGTGGGAACAACGTTCCATCCTTCCCCCAAGCCAGCCCAAAGACAGAGTGAGTCTAGAGAGAAAGATGCCTCCCCACAGCCATGCTACAGGAGTCTAATGAAAGAATAGCAATTTCTTTTGTTTGCTGTTCATACCCTTGCCTTGAGCATGGGCCTGGGGACAAATGACTTCATCCATATGAGAAGTTCCTAAGCAGACTGACTCCAAGATTATACATTTTTGAGTTGCAGTAACTGATATTTATAATAAATGTTGCATACATGGTCTCATTTGATCCTTACCACAACCCCAGGAATTAATTGTGACAGGTGCTATTATCTCTATCTTACAGATGATGACATTGAGCCTTAGGATAAGTGCTTTAGGTGAGATTCAAACTCAAGTCATCTTCAGGCCAAGTCCAACATGCCTTCCACTTTTAAAAATCACGTACTGGTTCATAGAGGAATCGTGCCCTGTGTTAGCGAAAGGTGAACCCACAATAGTGAAACTGGAAATGTTCAATAATACTCAGGCTTTTATTACTACCATTACTGAGCCTGATACTCAATTCAGCAAGCATTTATGAGCACCTTTTATATCCTAGGCACTATGCATGGCAGTGGGGACACAAAGACAAAAATAACTAGTGCCTGCGCTCAAGGAACTTACTTTCTATTGTTGTGTACAACACGTACACAACGATGTTTTCTGATTGGCTTGATAATCTTATAGAGTTAACTGGAACCTTTGATTATATGGGCATGCCCCTTGGTCTCTCCTGGAGGATGGGTCTCAATGATTACAATTGACATGGTCAGCTCCTACTTCTGTAAGCTAGTTGTTGAAAAAGAAACTACCCTTACAGTGGCCTTTAAAAGGGAATCCTGATCTTTTACAGAGATGGGAAAGACTACATATAATAGACTTTTTCAATGTGTTAGTTTTACTGAATTGTTGGGTTTTGTTGTTGTTTGGGGTGGGGGTTGTTGATGTGGTTGTTTTATTAGAGGGGATAAGGTGGAATAAAGACTGTTCTGTGTCCTATATAAGAATTGTTACCTTGAGTGCTTGTATGGGAAATGGGGACCACTTTATCCACATCTATGGAGATTTAGACATAAGTTATATATGAATTATAGGCAGACATTTTCTTAAAGCAAACTCTGGTATCTGTGGGTGGAGGTAATGAGCCAAAGAGGGAATGATTTCTGCCCCCAAGATTGGACCTGGTCTGCAAAAGCCCAGAGCTCATTTTATTGTACCACAAGATATCTGCAAAGTAATTTCAAGATGGAGAGGTATTCTTATGCCTGTAGGGAATCAGGGAAGGGATGTGAGCTGAGCCTCCCCGGGTCCTTTCTTTATATAAGTTCAGGGGTAACAACCCCCACCTGCCCCCTTTCATTACCCATCTCCTCCCCTCCTTCCCTCCAAGAAGCTTCAACTTCCCCTGAGGCACCAAGGGGTTAAACTATGGGGAAAAAATCACAGCTTGGAAAAGCAGACTTTGGGTTTTGCCAAACCTAAGATGTCTGAAAAATAGTCTGAGGCTTTCAGTGAACCCCAAAACAGGGCCAGCCGGCTTCCCCCACCCTACTTGGCAGTTGCCAGAGACTCAGGGGTCTTTCCTCTTTCATTTTGCTTAGTATCTATAAAAGCAAAACCAACCTAGTGCGGTTTGGGAAAAAGGAATCTGCTTCAGACACAGAAGTCATTATGTGTCGATCCGGCTTTGTTCTGACAGCTATAATTCCCCTGTCTCCCCCAAACCCTCACCCCCGACCTTGAAAAGCTAGTCAGGAGAATGAAACTTTCCACTTCACCAGTGGTGAAGGGGGCGAGGAGAATTCCCTGTTTCCCCCTCAAATGCCACCTTGTTTTTAATATACACTGCACTGGCCTAGAGGTTGATGAGTAGTCTTCCAGATCTCTGCTTGGGGGAGTAGCATAGAATTCAACTCAGCCTAACACCGGTTGATTAAGCATCTCCTATGTTTCAGGAACAGTGTGGAGACTGGAATAGGAAGAAAAGAAACAACCCAGGCCTCCAAAAGGTGAGATTAGATTGGAGATAAAAAATGGAGTAAAAAGTCAGTGAAATTCAGGATTGAAAGGGACCCCAGCAGAACCTGACAAAACTCCTTTCTTCAGCATCCTAGAAGCAGCCATACAGTCATGTCTTGAAGAATTCTATCCAGCAAATGGCTCCTCATTATTCCTTGTCCTGGCATTCAAAGGCCTCCACAACCATAGGAACCAATTTAATGTTACTCCTCTCCAGTGGTATCCTAGGTGCCAACTAAATCAAAATAGTCTCCCTCTCTCGTGTTGTTGTTTAGTCGTGTCTGACTCTTCAAGACCCCATTTGGAGTTTTCTTGGCAGAGATACTGGAGCAGTCTGCCATTTCCTTCTCCAGCTCATTTTACAGATGAGGAAAATGAGGCAAACAGGGTGAAGTGACTTGCCCAGGGTCACACAGTCATATGTGTCTGAGGCGAGATTTGAACTCACAAAGATGAGTCTTCCTGACTCCAGGCCTGGCGCTCTGTGCGCTAGGGCACCACCTAGCTTCCCCTTACTTGTACATATGTCCAATTCTTTACCACCTCCATGCTTTAGGGCTTAGGACATTCCTTATCCTTCTGATGGCCCTTCCTCCAGCTCCTCTTGAAACACTACCTCCCTTTCAAGGACTCACTCAAATGGTACCTCCTCCATGCAATCTTCCCTGATTCCAGGGCAAACTAGGTGGTGCAATGGATAGAGGGCTAGGCATGGAGTCAAGAAGACCTGAATTCAAATCCAGCCTCAGACACTTACTAACTGTGACCCTGGGCAAGTCACTTAATAACCACCTGCCTCAGTTTCCTCATCTATAAAATGAGGATAATAATAGTACCTACCTCCCAGGTTTGTTGTAAGAATAAAATGTGATTACTATAAAGTGCTGGCACAAGAGCCTGGCACATAAGTGTTATTTAAATGATAATAATTATTATTAATTATTATGAGATGCCCTCTTTCTTTTCATGTCCCATAGAACTTTGTGCTTTTTTTTGTACCTTATATTTTATATTGGAATGTATTCTATAACTGTGTATATGTTATACTCCCCAAACTAGATTGTATGCTCCATGAGGGCAGGGACATGCTTTATTTTATATTTGTAACTTTCCTAGTACCCAACACAGTGCTTCATAAAAAATAGTGATAATATTAATAGTATTACAATATAATACAATATAATATAATACAACATAATACAATACAATACAATATAATATAATATGATACTACGACAGCTTACAAAGCCCTCTGTGCAGATTAATCATCTTATTTGACCTTAAAACAATCCTTTAACTTAGATACTAAAAGTTGCAAGAGCATAGGGTCCTAAGTCTAGAGTTAGAGCCATGAGCACAACTTCCTCATTTGACAGAAGAGGAAACCGAGGCCAAGCAAGGTTAAGTGACTTGTCCCAGATTGCGCAGGCAGGGATGGTCCTGACTCTGGGTTCACGGCTCATTGCAATATTCCATATTGCTTTGGCACACACGCTTTTGCAAATGAGGAATGGAAATTCTAAAAAGTTAGATGACTTTATTCATGATAGTAAGCACAGGAAGCAGAATCTGAACCCAGATCTCATTTTTCTGACTCCAGATATAGTCCTCTAAATCTTGCCCCACATCTGTCATGGTATTGGTTGCATTTTTTTTTTTTTGATCCAGACCTGTAATTTTATCAATGTAGGGAACTCCTAATGTGGAGACTCTCTCCATAGGTACAGATTAGCAACTCCTTTGTAACTCACAGTCAGGGCAATAAGACTTACCCAGGATCACATAGCCAGTATATGTCTGCCACTTGTACCCCTCAGATATTTCTGACTTCAAGGCTGTTCCTCTCTCTTTTCCACCACACTATCTTTCAAATATAGGCAATCCTTAATAAAAGATCTTTGGCTTGTTTATGTCCAGCTCAAATTATTAGAAAATTCTTTATCATATTAAACAGAAGCCTGCTCCCACCTAAGACTTTCACTCCCTGGGTCCTTAGAATCCTAAGAATTTAGAGCTGGGGGAGGGGACCTCAGAGACCCTCTCAGTTCAACCCTTTCCCTTTACTGAGGAGGAAACAGATGCCCCCCAAAAGGCAAATGACTTACTCAAGGTCACACAGCTAGTAAATTGCAAAATTAGGATAGAGCCTAGGTCTTCCCATTCCCACACTGGATATTCTTCCCTTCTGCCTTTTTAGGGTGAACCAATCCAAAATTTCCCAAAGTTGGGAATGTGGATTGGTGATTGGTTTACTAAAATTGGCTCTGTGGACCGCTAGCACCAGGGTGGCTGGTGGGGGTTTTCTGACCCAGTCTGGGTTCTTTCTTTCCCCGCTCCCCGCTCAAAGTCAGAAGCCAATCAGCATGGCTTTTCTCCCCCTACAGCCTCTTGTAGCCTCTAGCTTTTGGAATCCGGTTTATTTATTCATTTAAATTGGATTCTGGCAGCTGCCAGTGTTTGTTCTCTATAAAGACCTTTTTATTTGGGTCCCAGAGAGCTGTTTACTGCTTAGCACATGTGGCATTAAAAAAAAGGGACTGGAGGAGGAGCAACCCCGGACTCTGTTCTCTGATCAACCACAGCTCAGGAGCTGAGCCAAACCTTGGGCCTTGCCCCTCAAGGCGGTGGGCACCCTGCCTCCAGACACCTGAAAAGACACAGTCAGGATTAAAACGTCCCATTTCCAAACAAAAATTTCCTTTTACCCTCTAACTGCTGAAATTGAGAGATTAGAGAGAAAGAAGGGGAAAGAATGGGAAAATGCAAGCAATCAATCCATCAACAAGCCTTTATTAAGCACCCCAGTATAAAGTCTGGGGATACAGACAAAAGTGGATCAGGAAGTTTGTGTTCTATTGGGGGAGGGATTTGAGGGGGATTCAGTATGTTCAGGGATAAGTAAATACATATTAGATACAGAATAAAGACATAGTAATTTGGCAAGAAGGGGGTAGTGGGATCAAGGAGAAACCACTAGTACTGACCTTTAAATGGAGCAAGGGATTCTAGAGTTGTGCCCCCATGGGGCACAGCCTGGGCAAAGACATGGAGATGGGAAATGGAATGTCACATCAGAAGAATGACCAGTAGGTCAGTTTGTCTGGAAAAAATTGTTTATGAAAGAATATAATGTATAATCAGAGCATAATGTATAACCTGGATACATAGTTAAACCCAGATTGTAAAGAATTTAAAATGCTAAATAGTGGAGTTTGTATTTGATTCTCCAGATAATATCCCCTCTCAGCCTCAGTTTACTTACCTGTTGATTGCTCTCCACAGGACACTCTCTAGACTAACCTTCTTAAACCATGGTGCCCAGAACTGAACCCAGTGTTCCAGGTCAGGTTTGATGAAGACAGAGAAAGCAGTCAGGGAGATGTTGCTTCAGATCCTTTTCTGCCCCTCTTCATATAGCCCCAAGTTGAATTTGCTGACTTTGACTGTTATGTTATATTGCTGATTCTTCTAGGATCTGAAGTCCACTAAAATTCCCAGATCTTCTTCAGAATAACTGCTGTTGATCCATACCTTCCCTATCTTCTATTTGTGGCATTGATTTTTTTTATGCCCACAAGAAGGACTTTGCATTTATCCATACTGAATTTTATCTTGTTACATCCAACCAAATGCTCCAACTGGCCAGGATCCACTGTGTTAACTATCTCATTTAGCTTAGTTTCATCTGAAAATTTGATGAGAACACCATTTATGCCATCATCTAAGCCATTGATAAAAATGTGAAACAGCCTGGAGCCAAGCACAGATCCCTGGGGCACTCCACTAGAGGCTTCCTGCCATGGTTGATATGGAACTACTAACATCTGCTCTTTGAGTCTGGCTGTCCAACCAGTTCTGAATCTTTCTGGGTAAATGATTGTCTCATCTATATCTCACTATCTTCTCCACAAGAATTGCGTTAGATACTTTATCAAAAACTTTGCTAAAATCCAGGTAAACAATATCCCCTCATCTTCCAATTTGATAATCCTGTCAACAAAAAATTGAGGTTAGTGTGGCATGGCCTGTTCTTGCTGGAGACACATTGGCTCTTTGTAATCAGTGTTTCCCCTACTAGATATTTGCCAACCATTTCTTTAATGACCCCCTTGTAGGATTTCCCCTGGAATTGAAGTTAAACCACTTATAATTTGTTCTCTTTCCTATTTTGAAAAATCAAAGTGATATCTGCCCCTCTTTGCTATCTTCGTGCTTCTCCTGTTTCCTTCTCTCTTTCAAATATATCACTGGGAGTAGCTCAGCCATCATGTCTGCCAATTCTTTCAGTTCTTTCAAGGGTCACCTGGGCCAGGTGAGATGGATTCTTCAAGGGCACCTTGATGACACCCTTATGATCTCCTTATTTATCTTGAATATCAACTACTTGTTAATCATTTTTACTCTGCCATTTTTAGTGCAAAGGTCATTCTCCCTTGCCAAGATAACAGAAGCAAGAATACCAATTATCTTGAAGACCTTGAAGGTACCTACTAACTCCAAATCTATAAGGTATGGATAAGAGAGCTGTTAAGAAAGCAAAATCAACAAGGCTTGGTGACTGATTGGATGGGGGAGAGAGTGCTAATGTGCATGGTTGAGGAAAACTCATAGTTTGTGACTTGTATGGCCAGTATCTTTCACGTTAATAAGGAAAGTTAACAGGAGGGGTGGGTTGATGGTGGGGGTTCTGTTTTGAACCTGTTGAATTTGAGATCCCTAGAGGAAAGCCAGGGGGAGATTTCATCAGGAAGGTGGAAATAAAATACTGGAGGGTTGGATGGGTAAATCTGGAAATTGGCAGGGGAAACTTCTGAGTTAGCCCATTCTTCTTTCAGACAGTTATAATTGTCAGGAAATTTTCGTTTTTTACTCTGACATCAAGTTCCTCTCATCCCCACCCCAAACCTAAATCACTGCTCCACTCTGACCCTTGGGTTCACCATCCCCTTCCTAAAGGTGGTAGCCAGATCCCTCCAGGTTCCCTGACTTGCAAGGCAGATGCTGTGAGACACCATGACAAAGTGTGTATTAAATTTCTGAATGTCAGTTCCATGCCAATCAAACTATCAAAAATGATTTTATAGAGCTAGAAAAAATGATAACAAAATTCATCTGGAAGAACAAAAGCTCAAGGATATCAAGGGATTAGATGGAAAAAAAAAGTGGGAAAGAAGGTGATCTAGCCACGAAAGATCTCAACTGTATTATAAAACAGTAATTAGCAAAACAATCTGGTACTGGCTAAATAATAGAGTGGTGGATCAGTGGAATAGATTAGGTACAAATCACATTATAGTAGATGACCATAGTGAACTGGTATATGATAAACCCAAAGATCCACACTTTTGGAACAAAAGCTACTGGGAAAACTGGAAAACAGCATGGCAGAAACTAGGTGTAGACCAACCTCACACTGTATATACATATACATATACATATACATATACATATACATATACATATACATATACATATACATATACATATACATATACATATACATATACATATACATATGAATATACACATACATATACATATATGTTTATGTATACACACACCATATATACACACACACACATATATATATACACACACACCACGTATACACACACACACATACCAAAATAAGGTCAAAATGGGTACAAGATTTACATGAAGGGTGATACCATAAGCAAATTAAGAGAGCATGGAATAATTTGTTTATCAGATTTATGGATAAGGGAAGAATTTAGGACCAAAGAAGATATAGGGAGCACTACAAAATATAAAATAGGTCATTTTGATTATATAAAATTAAAAAGATTTTGCACAAACAAAACCAACACAACCAAGATTAGAAGGAAAGTAGAATATTTTGCAACAAGTATCTCTCATAAAGGCCTCATTTCTCAAATATATAGAGAACTTATTCTAATTTATAAAAATACAAGTCATTCTAGAACCGAGAACTGGTCAAAAGATATGAACAGGCAGTTTTCAGACAAAGAAATAAAAACTATCTATAGACCTAGTAGTGGTATTGCTGGATCAAAGGGCAGGTTCAGTTTTATAGCCCTTTTAGCATAGTTCCAAATTGCTCTCCAGAATGGTTGCATTAGTTCACAACTCCACCAACAATGCATTAGTGTCCCAATTTTCCCGTATCTTCTCTAACATTTATCATTTTCCTTTTCTGTCATATTAACCAAACTAATAGGTGTGAGGTGATACCTCAGAGTTGTTTTAATTTTCATTTCTCTAATCAATATGTTTTTACAGCATTTTTTCATATGTCTATAGATGGCTTTAGTTTCTTCATCTGACAACTGTCTATTCACATCCTTTGACCACTTATCAGCTGGGGAATGACTTATATTTTTACAAATTTGACTCAATTCTCTATATATTTGACAAATGAGATCTTTCTCAGAAAAGCTGACTGTAAAAATTATTTCTCATACTTCTGCTTTCCTTCTCATCTTGCTTGTGTTGGTTTTGTTTGTGCAAAAACTTTTCAATTTAATGTAATCAAAATGATCCGTTTTGCATTTCATACTGTTCTCTGTCTCTTGTTTGGTCATAAAGTCTTTCCTTCATCATCTGACAAGTAAACTATTCCTTGCTCTCCTAATTTGCTTATGATTTCACCCTTTATGTCTAAATCATGCACCCATTCTGACCTTATCTTGCTTTATAATGTGAGATGTTGGTCTATACCTAGTTTCTGCCATACTGTTTTCCAGTTTCCCTAGCAGTTTTTGTCAAAAAGTGAGTTCTTATCCCAGAAACTGGAGTTTTGAGGTTTATCAAACACTAGGTTACTATGGTCATTTACTACTGCGTCTTGTGTACCTAATCTATTCCATTGATCCATCATTCTGTTTCTTAGCCAGTACCAGATTGTTTTGATGATTGTTGCCTTATAAAATAGCTTTATATCTGGTATAGCTAGGCCACCTTCCCTTACATTTCTCTTCATCAATTCTCTTGATATTCTTGACCTTTTGTTCTTTCAGATAAATTTGTTATTTTTTTCTAGTTCTATAAAAGAATTTTTGGCAGTTTGATTGGTATGACACTGAATAAGTAACTTAATTTAGGTAAAACTGTCACTTTTATTATATTAGCTTGGTCCACTCATGAGCAATTGATATTTTTCCATTTGTTAAGATCTGACTTTATTTGTTTGAAAAGTATGTTGTAATTGTGTTCATATTAGTACCCGAGTTTATCTTGGTAAGCAGATTCCCAAGAATTTTGTATTGTTCACAACACTCAAATTATTTCTTCCTAGCTGCTTGTAATATTTTCTCCTTAACATGGGAATTCTGGAATTTGGCTATAATATTCCTAGGAGTTTTCTTTTTGGAATCTTTTTCAAGAAGTGATTGGTGAATTCTTTCAATTTCTATTTTGCCCTCTGGTTCTAGAATATCAGGGCAATTTTCCTTGAAAATTTCTTGAAAGATGAATTCTAGGTTCTTTTTTTAATTTTTTTGCTTTTTGGGGGGGCAATTGGGGTTAAGTGACTTGCCCAAAGTCACATGGCTAGTGTGTTAAGTGTCTGAGGTTGGATTTGAACTCAGGTCCTCCTGACTTCAGGGCCAGTGCTTTATTCACTACACCACCTAGCTGCCCCTAGGGTTTTTTTTTGTGTGTGTGTGTTTTTTTATCATGTCCAATAATTTTTAAATTATCTCTCCTGGATCTATTTTCCAGGTCAGTGGTTTTTCCAATGGCACACTGGCATTTCTTACCCAAGGACCGCTACCCAAGATAGTGACTCAGATCCAAGCAGGTCAAAGCAAGAGTGATTACCCTCTGAATAGTTGCTTGGTCCCCCTAGGATCTGCAGGCCAGGAGCTCCTGAGGCAGCCATGGGGCAGCAGTTACAGCCTTCGCCTCCACCACTTCTTGCCTTGGGGGCAGGGGCTGGACTGCCCTCTTCTATAATAGCTGCTGGCGATTCACTCTCCTGAAGTCAGCTCTGGCTGGTTTGGGCTGCTGGACGGGCTCAGCTCCCAGCTTGGTGGGATAGACCCTTCCTGTTGGCCTGCCAGGCTGGCTTGAGCAGGAGAGATTTGTTTCTCTCTGTCACTTCCTGCTTCTACTCCACCATCTTGGCTCTGCCTTATTTTGTATTGTCCACAGTTATTTTAAATGGAATTTCTCTTTCTATCTCTTGCTGATTGTAAGGGTTATGGGACTCGGTTATTTGGTATTTTAATAAATTCTCTGGCTTTATCCCCCATATAGAGAGACTGATATATTTTGTGATTAATAACCACATAAGCCTATTTATAATTGCCATAGGCATAGTGAATATTGCATTGTTAATACACTGATGGCCTTTGTTGGTAACATATAGAAATGCTGATGATTTATATGAGTTTATTTTATATCTTGCAACTTTGCTGGAGCTGGGTTTTTGGGTTATTTTTGCTTTTTTGGAGGTGCAGAGCAATTGGGGTTAAGTGACTTGCCCAAGGTCACATGGCTAGTAAGTGTTAAGTGTCTGAAGCCAGATTTGAAATCAGGTCCTCCTGACTCCAGGGCTGGTGCTCTATTCACTGCACCACCTAGCTGCCCCTGAAGTTGTTAATTATTCCAAGTAGTTTTTCAGCTGATTACCTGTGATTCTCTCAGTATACCATCAAATAATCTGTGAAGAGCGATAGCTTTGTTTTTTCTTTTCCTATTCTATTTCTTTTTTAATTGTGGCTTTCAGTTAGTCCAATAATTCTTAAATTATCTCTCCTGGATCCATTTTCCAAGTCACTAGTTTTTCCATTGAGGGATTTTACATTTTCTTCTATAATTTCATTCTTTTGATTTTGTTTGACTGATTCTTAACATTTCAGAGTTCTTAGCTTCTACTTGCCCAATTCTAATTTTTAACATATTGTTTTCTTCAGTTAACTTTTGTTTCTCCTTTTCCATTTGTCCAATTCTACTTTAAAAGGAGTTGTTCACTGAAGACAGTGAATTGTTTTCCCATTTGGCCAGTTACATTTTTTGAAGGAGGTGTTTTCTTCAGTCAATTTTTGTGCTTCCTTTTCCAAGCTATTGACTCATTTTTTCATAATTCTCTTACATAACTCACTGCTTCACTCAATTTCTTCTACCTCTCTCACTTGATTTTTAAAATCCTTTCTTGAGTTCTTCCAAGAGGACGTTTTGGACCTGAGATCAAATCATACCGTTGTCCTCTTCTTAGTTCATGATTTGATCTTCCCTGTCACCATAATAACTTTCTATGGGTCAGGGCTCTTTTTTGGGGTTTTTTTTTTTGGTCATTTTTAAAAGCTGAGCTCTGTTCCTGGGGCATAGGGGGTACTGTCCCAAGCTTCTTGCACTGGGGGCCAGAGGCCCAGTCACTAGCTTTCTGCTCCAGGGCCCTTGAGCCTGGCAGCTTGCCCACTGTACTAGGGTGGCCTGGCTTAGTCATGCCTGTTGTGCCCTGGGTTCTGGGGCTGGCAGTTTGCTTGCTGCTCTGGGTCTGGAGGCCTCATATCTGGCCTATTATGCCACTGGCCTGCTGAGTCAGAACCATGGAGCCCAGGTGTTGATCTGTGCTAAAAGCCTCCTGCTGGCTTGCCTGGACATCACTTGCACTGGGCTGCACTCCCCTTTTGCCCAAGTGAGACAGACCTTTTCTGAAGTCCTTCTAAGTTATCTTGGACTGGAAAATTGTTTCACTCTGTCTTTTTTTTCAGATTCTGTCACTCCAGAATTCTTTTAGAGGCTTGATTTAATGTTGTTTCCAAGGGAAACTTGGGAGGGCTCAGGCAACTTCCTGGCTCCTCCCTGCCAGCTTGGTTCTTCCTGGAAGCATATACAAGTAACATTCTTGAAAATAGTTTGTCCTTTAAGGGAACTCAAACATGCTTTCCTCTCAGTCTTGTTTACATTGCTTAGCAAGCCCTTTCTTTGTCCATGGTTCAAAGGAAAGCTCCAGCCTGACCCTGATGATGATGTTGTCCTAATCATTGCCATTTACCACCAAGGTGAGCTTGGCACGACCTTGGGCCTCAATTTCCTCCTCTGAACATTAAGGGAGTTGCACTAGCTGACCTCTAAAGGCTCTTCTAGCCCTTAGTGTGTAAGCCTAGAACTCTAACAGAGTCTGGATTAAGATATTTTTCTGAATGGAGCAGCAAATTCTGACCAGGGCATATTCCCATCCCAGTTTCCAAGTCCCTGAGTTTGCTTCCTTCTCCTATTTTTGTTGTTTAATTGTTTCAGTTGCTTCCCACTCCCCCACCCCATTTGGGGTCTTCTTGGTAGAGATACAGGAGTGGTTTGCCATTTCCTTCTCCAGCTCATTTTACAGATGAAGACACTGAGGCAAACACAGTTAAGTGACTTGCCTAGGGTCACATAGTTAGGAAGTATCTGAAGCTGGATTTATACTCAGGTCTTTCTGACTCTAAGACCATTGCTCAATCTGCTACTCCACTTAACCTCTGTCTCCTATAATGCAGCAGCAAAGTATAGGAGGGAGGACATTGGAGCTAGGGACAGACGATCAAGGCTCACATCCCAGCTCTGTTACTGAACCCTTTTACCCTCAGTTTCTTCTTTTCTATAATGAGGGGAATTTAACTAGATTATAAGGTCTTAACCTGGGGTCCAAAGACCCTGAAGGACTTTCTGGGTAGATTTCAGGAGATCTGTTAACTTGGATGGGGAAGAATGCATATCTATGTTCCCCATAATTGGTTTCCTTTATAATCCTACTTTATGTATTTACCGACATGATTCTAAGAAAGGGTCCCTAGGCTTCCCCAGAGTGACTGCCAGAAGGGCCCCAGATGAGATGATCTCCAAGGTTATTCTAACTACAAATCTAGGCAGCCTGTGGGGCTGACTTTTCGGTTTTGGAGGTAGAGGGTGTAAGTTCAAATCTTCTCCAGGTCACTGTATGACCTTGGGCAACTTAGCCTCTGAGCTTAGTTTTAACTTAATTTTAATCTCCCCGGGTTTAGGCTTCCTCTTCTGTATAATGAAAGGCTTGGTCTAAGTGACCTTTGAGGCCCCCTTCAAGGATAAATCTATAATCCTCTCCAAGCCGTTTCCAGCTCTAACTCACCTTTTGGCCAAAGACATAAAACACACGAGGAACCCTCCAAGAAGGCTTTCTGCAGCCATCCCCTTCAGCACAGGGAAGTCAAACATTTATATTAGCAATCACAGTACAGTAGCAGAGATTTAATGAGACTGCAAAGAGCTGGATGGAATTTGTCATGTACACTGGGCCTCTGTGAGGCCTCCATCAAAAGGGTTATTGAAACACTCCAATGTATTAAGGAAAAATTGGCCCATGGCTCCATGTGGAGTTCATTGTGCTCCCCCTCAATGGTGCCCTTTGCGGCCAAGCCTGCTAATGACTCACTCGGTGACCTTGTTCAACTCTTTTGGGCTTAAGCTTTTTCCTTTTTGCAAAAAGAGAGAAACATCTGTGATGGGCCCAGATTTGTGATAGAGGGTCTAGGAGATATTGTAATATCTAGTCTAATGAAGGTTTCACCTCTGCTCTTAAGGAGTCTATATCAGTACAGCATGGAGGTAGTGTAAAGAGGGCTGGAATTAGAGACAGGGAGCCCTGGGTTCAAATCCTGCCTACCTGAGGGATCATCAAAAAGGTATTCAATCTCTTAGAATCTTGGTTTCTGTTGGGGGAAAGGGAAGGGAATTGTTCCCAAAGTGACATTGTCACACAGAGGCATGGAAAGAGGACATATGCCAGTGGGGAACACCAGTAAGAGGAATGCCTCTCCCAACTCTCCTCCAGCTCACTTTCTTCATTTCTATAATGAGACAGTTGAATTAGACCAAGAGTTCTTAACCTAGTCTACCCCAGGGATGCAGACATATGACAAATCCAACTGAAATAGGGATCAGATTTGTCCAGAGTTTTAAACAAAGAGCTGATGGCAGCTCCATGGGAGGTACACTGCCCCATCACCGTGGGGCAAAACAGTGGGGTTCTTTGGATTGCTGGAATCAGGGTATTTTCTGAATTACCTAATAAGCAATGAGGAAGGAAGGAGAAAGTACCCAGGAAATGTAACTTGAATTATGTTATAGCGAACAAGTGACTGGAGAGAGGGTGATTCTCTGCCTCCAGATAGATAGATAGATAGATAGATACACACATATAAAGTCATGATGGAGTTTTAAATGTTTAAAGAAAATAATCTATACCTTATGAGCTCTAACCTTTTTGTTTTGTTTTGTTTTGCTTTTTGGAGGGGAGAGGGCAGGGCAATTGGGGTTAAGTGACTTACCCAATGTCACACAGCTAGTAAGTGTGTCAAGTGTCTGAAGCTGGATTTGAACTCAGGCCCTCCTGACTCCAGGGCTGGTGTTCTATTCACTGTGCCACCTAGAGCTCCAAGGTGAACCTTTTTGATTGGGCCAAGAAGGAAACATCTGATTGGCTAACCAAGCAACATAACATGCCTTTGGGTACTATAAGTAGCAGGAGGAATTTCAATAATAAGTCAGTCAACTGTTAGACCAGTCTAGAAGTGGAGGACTCCAAATTCAGACACTGAAGATTCCATTTCCAGATTTGAAGTCAAACCCCGGAGATGGAATTGCTCCTATTCTTCCCCATCCCACCCTACCCCAATACTGATCATGTCAATGGAGGAGCTAGACCAGTAGGAGACAAGCCATCCAGATGGGAGAAGAGAGACACACTGAGGACTGTTGGATATAGAAAGATAGTCCCCAAGAAGGGAGGCAGCTTCATGGGGCATCACCCATTGTATTGGGGAAGAAAGCCCATCACAAACTGGAGCAAGTAGTTCCTCTTTGCCACACATGTGCATGTGCCTTGTCTTGCTATCATTGTACTCCAAGATCATGCCACATCTTCTCATGGACTTGTGTGTACGTGTGGGAGAATATGCTCCAGGCTTTTTGTGTGTGTGTGTGGGGGTGTTTTTGTACCCATTGTTCTTACTATGCCATCATAGTAAATATCTTTTCTAAAACCTAAATAAGTCTACTGGCTGATAGGAAGCACAGCAGTATGAACCACCATATTAGAAACATGGCCCCGCAGGATCACTCCAAGAACCACAAGAGTGGTAATAGCATCCACTCTTCTGGGGACTCAGCCTGGCAATGTGAGGGAAAGTTAGGGGAGGAGTCGCAGAGGGCATGCTATACTTATTTATAAACTGGAGCTAATCCTAGAGCCTACCTCACAAGGTTGTTGAGAGGATTCAGTGAGCTAATTTTCATTCAGTATTTGGGCAAACCTTAAGGATTCTATGTAACCCGTTGATTTCTAGAGTGCAATGTGCCAAGTTTTGCCATAGAAACATCAGATTCTAGAGGTGGCTGATAAAATGCTTTCCAAGAATTCATAGATTGGTGGACATTTTTGAATGTGGTGTTAAGACTTCTGGGTAGGGGAAGCCCATGGAGGAAAAGCAAATGGGCATCTGATCTCTACATGCCTATTCCTCTGCCCATTTTCTTCCAAGATTTTGATGGGTTACTACTACAGGATGCCAGTGATTGGAACTAAAAGGACAGAGCCTAAAAGAGGGCCAGAGTGTTAGTGAGCTATGAACCGCCAGCAATGTGTGGACTCTGGGTTGATTCTCCTTGCCCAGTGGGAGAGATAGCTCAAAGCTCCCTAAGGCTCAGTTTGGGATGCTGTCAGCCCCGCTTTTCCATGAGAAATGCCATCTCCCCTCCCCTCCCCTCTCCTCTCCCCTCCTCTCCTCTCCTCACCTCTCCTGCCCTCCCCTCTCCTCTCCTCTCCCTTCCCCTCCTCCCCTCTCCTCTCCCCTCCCCTCCTCCTCTCTCCTCTCCTCTCCTCT